>CABHPP010142746.1:0-22739 GCA_902168425.1 Peromyscus attwateri
CCCCCCACACACACACCAAGCCCAAGCAGAACCAGAGAAACCCGTCCTCTGTAACTACAAGCCGAGCTAGCATGAATCCAATTAGGACCCATCACTTGTACCCATGACATAGAACATATTTGTTCAATTAAAACAAACAAATACGATTAGGAGTTTACAAAGCCATGCTTAGGGGAAGATGGACATTTCAAAAGAAATGCAGGGTTAAGAAGGACGTGGTTGTGATAAAAGTAAGTTGCATGAAATGAGAAAGGTGAACTTAACAAATGGCGACACCAGAGTCAGATCCCATACACAGCCAACAGAGTCTTGGCTTGGTCACATCGAGTTTGATCGCTGCTCCCTGGAGCAGGCAGGCTTCATACACATGCAGCTGAAGGCTGCCCTCAGGATCAGAGATTTGGTCCTTCTCTTTGAAGATTTACTCCATTTTAATTCACAGACTAGGGGAAAGGGTAGCACAAGCCTTGATGCTAGTTTCTCCCAATGCAAGCTGCTCCTATCCAAGGTCCTTACATTTCTTTTACTAGACTCCAGATTAAGGAAGGATCTCTTTATCCTAAAGACCTTCAGCACTGGACTGTGGAGAGACTGTGCCCTGTGCCAACCCATTTTCTCCAGTCACCTCTAGGTCTACATTCATCAGATGCTTGAGGATTCACTCCTCAAGCTTAATTCACAACTAGTAGGGAGATTTGTTTTAGCCCTTTACTTGGTCAAAATGCATTTTTATCGGTATCTTTTAAATGTGGGTTTTTTCAAATAATAACTAAAATATAATATATCACTTTTCCCTTCCTATTTCCAGGCTCCATTCCCCAATGCTCCCTCCCTTCAAATACTCCCATGACCTGCTCTCACTTCCTATTTTTCTTGATTATTCTCCCCCCTTTCTCTCTCTTTTTCTCTCTCTCAGAAACACAAGTGCAACTTGTTGATTCTGTATAATATTGCTTATATGTATTTGATTTCAGCACTGACTGTTTAATGTTGGATTACCAACTAGGGGGCCACCGTTGTACCTTTAGGGACATCTTGCCATATCATAACCATTGTTGTGGTTCATAGCCTTCATTGATGGGCAGTACTATTGATTTCTTCTCTTCCTTGACAACTTACATATAACCTTCTGGTATGAACATAATATCAGGACATATGAACATGAACACCTTCTGGTATTACCACAGGCAGGAGGCGTTCAGGTCGATGCAGCTCAAATCCACTAAGGGTGTAGTTTCTTCATCAATGGGGACTTACTCTCAACCTCTGGGAAGCAATTGTTGTTGGCTTTGATCAAATGCTTTTTGATACTAGTCCAGTGCCTAGTACAGTTTAGGCTTCCAATTAATATTAATATTGGTCATTTCCTTCCAGACTTTTCACCATCATCTAGGATGGCCTGTGCCAGATGTCCAATAAGCAGTATTTCAGGTATAGTACTTAAATAAAAACAAAGGCTGTTTGTAGGGAATCGTTTATTATGAGGATGGAAACGTTAGGGAATACCCAGAACAATATTAACATGGGCTTAGCTAGTGCTTGCCATGTGCATATTGATCATGGATCTATTAAAATTTGGTAATACTGTCAATCACACAGAAATGACTTTGCAGCTCTGAGGTGCCATTTTGTGTGTGTGTGTGTGTGTGTGTGTGTGTGTGTGTGTGTGTGTGTGTAAACATATGGAACAAGGGAAAAGTGTTAGTTTCACAAAGCCTACCACCAGTCCTCTATGTTTCTGTCTCCCTCAGGATGTCAGGTATCATGATCAATGCATATTTGATCCCATACTTCCTGGCCAGAGGTCTTCACTGAGTTACCGTTTCTGAATTTATGAGGAATTCAGCATCAACAAAGGTATATTAAATACCTACTAAAAGCCAGGCTCTCTTGTAGGTGCTGAGTGGTCGACAAAATAGATGACACCCTTCACCTCATAGAGATTAAAGACTACTATGGAGAATCAGACAAAGTATGTATGTCTTTATGTGCATGCATATACATGGTGGTAAGTCCTTTGGAAAAGAAGCAGGATAATTGTGTAGTGAGTACACAGTATGGCATGATTACTAAGCACCTGTTATGTGCTCTATGTTATCTAGCCACTATCCTTGTACAGAATAATATGCAAATCACTGTTATCAAAGACCTGGTGGATGCTTAAAAGGAAAGGGACATGGTAAAATATAAAGCGTGCTAGATGATAACGTGCCAACAGCGGGAAAGGAAGATAAGATGGGTGTACAATAGGAGAGTTATGTCAGGAGCACCTTCAGTAGACTACATGCAAAAGTCAACATCTGTAAATGATGAGAAGGCACGGGCTGGCAGAAGTACAGAGGGATATCTTCAGATAGGTTTGGATGCCAGTCTTTAGATGGCAACACAATGTCTGTCCACTTTCCCGATTGAAACACACCTTGGTTGTTTGTGCTAGGAGAGGTGACTATGGGATCGAGCCATCTCCCTGCTGCTCTGTGGCGTCTTTTTGTTTCTGGCCTGATAAAGCCCATTTTGTCTTCCTTTCATAACATCGTTATGCCTTTCAGGAACCAGGAATTCTTTTTGGATTTTGACATTTTTATCTCAAATGTCTTCAGCTTTTGTTAGTATAGAGTCTCCATATTTTATTAGCAATAAAACATTTTAAATGCAAAATACAAAATTGGATCAGTAGCCCAATGCCATATTGAACTGTGTTATATCTTATTCAATCCTAAAGGCAATCTTGCAAGCAAGATTTTACCAGAAGTTCAGTTTATACGTGTGAAAGTTGAGAATCTGAACTGCTAAGTGCATCCATCATCACATACTGGTCATGAGATTGCATGTAATTTAGTAAATGCCAGCATATTTCTGATGCCAAATCTACGTCCCTATCCCACCCTTGCCTCCATTCCACAGTCTACCAATAGAGACCTCTAACTACATCCCAATATCCAACTTCCTTTTTATTTCTTAGTAGCAAAATATCCCGATTATATGACATAGAGACATAACCACCATGTGAAATTTTTTCCAGAATAACTTGTTAAGGAGTCATCAATGTGATCGGGGGAGCAGTCTCTGTGTGGAGAGTGCTAGGGTGCTATTTTGGGGGTCGGACTCCATTAAGAGATTATAGGATTCTGTGTGTTCACTGATTTCTGTTCCTTCTCTGCAATGCAGATTTGATAGCAAGACTTCTAGCTGCCATCTCGTGATCTTGAGGATGGATGCCATGTGCTAAGGATAGCGGAACCGAAAGATGAAAGCATCCCAGTACATCGATGATAGCATATGTCTGTCACACTCTCCCTGGCCTGTCTCCCTCCTGACTTCTGATCAACAGAAAAGTAATAGCCCTGCTAACTTAAGACACTCCTATCTCACATCATTCTTAGCAATAGTCAGATGCAAGTTTTAACTCATACAACCCTTTCTGATGTATAATATGGAATGATAAGATGTGACAGACCTGTTTTTGCCAGGTCACATTTGTGTAGTAATTATGAAAAACTCTTTGCTTCAAAGGGAAAGAAACTTTTATGTGGAATGCAGTGTTTGGCACATGGAACATATTCATGGAAAAACATATTGAATAAATGGAGTAATAATGTTCTGTCAAACCAGATTTCTAAATGATTGACCTCAGCATGAAAGTGTGCTCACTGGGGTCTAATTCCTGACTGGAAAATATACCCAAGACATCTCGTCTGGACATGACCAAGATATTTTGTCTAGAGGTAAGAATGACCTCTCTTCTATGGTGAGCTTTGCCTTTTAATTGCCTTTACAGTCTTTACTTCTCTACTCATGCTATCCTTGTTCTGAGAGAAGGAATTTTTCTGTGATAGAAATTTCAACAATCCTGGCACTACTGAAATATTTTGTAAGCAGATCCATGTCCAGGCATAGTTTTAATTGGTTTTTGTTTTCAGGAGTCACAAAAACAGTACTTATTTTATTGCCCATATAGTTTCCTTTAAGTGAAAAGAAATCATAATGCCTCAGTGGTCACGAGCAATTTTTGTACCAAACAAACAAACGCAATAATACCTCCTTTGCTCTATGGGTCCAAACTGATCTATATTATTACTATGTCTGTCCATGTGGCCTACAGCTCCTGCTGCAATTTTATAACTGTTTCAGTAAATTCAGTTCTGATGACATGGCCTGTAAGAGATAAAACAGAGGCCAGTATGGCTTCACATCCTGAGAGCAGAGGAGCTTCTCAAAGACTTAAAATCGGGGATCTATTCATCCTCCAGATATCAGACATTCTTCATAAAGCTCAGCTGAGTTTTTCCAAAAGTAACTGCTCTTACATTTGCCAAAACTGTCATCTGTATGCCTCAGATTATTACTCGATAAACACCAGATCTCCGTGTGTTTTCAGGTGCTATCCAGTCCTGTTTTCTTCCAAGAGAATCAATAATATGTTTCATGGAGACCAGAATCTAGGGGTCTCTGGCACTGAACATCACATGGCACTTCTGACCTCAGACTCATAGGTGAATATGGAAGGCAGAAGCAGGTCTGTTTGTATTTCCTACGACCTATCTCTTAAAACAGTCCCTGGTCTATTTCCCAATCCAATCAAACTCAGTTGAAGTCAATAAATTTTGGAAAATTAATTATTTAAAATACAGTTGTAGGTGAGGTAAGAGTTGTAAAACTTAACCAGAAGAAGATCCTATTCTTCAAAATGGACTTTAAGATGTATCTTTGTGAACTATTTCATGTGTTGTTATTTCCATTGCAAACCAGATGTGTTCCTGCACACCTCTCAACTGAGATATTCTAGAACTGTGCCTGTAGCATTCTAGAATTCAGCATTATTTTGTTCAAGATAAGTTAATAGAACTGTAAGAAATATTTATGTTTCTGACCCTGTGGTAACTCCAACAAGAAAATATATTCTCTGCCCTCTAGAAACTATTAGGTTAAGAAAACAAAGCACATAAAATCCTGTCGGGTATCAATTCGACAACTTAAAGCAGATGACTTGGAAGGACCCACAAGACACTCTGACATTGCACGCAGAAGGGACCTCTACTGAGGTTCTTCTAGGAAGGCCTAAGTCTGTTAAGAATAGTGACCTGCAAGCCCAAAGTTATGAGTTAGCATTGCATAGGAGCAGTTAATACAGTGCTACTTCCTGCTTTCCAGCCTTTCCTTGGAAGCTGTCATGGTTCATATGAATGTTAGATCAACTCAAACACAAATCTCTGGAAATTGCTGTGAGAAGAGTTCCTACATGAAGATGAGATGAAAAGATCACCCAATGGGCAGCACTGTTCTGGGGTACAGGCTCTGGAATAGGAATGGAGAAGACTAGTTGAGCACTTGCAGCCTTCCCTACTTCCTGACCTCTGATGCAACGTGACCAGCTGCATCCATGATGCTCCTACCATCGAGTCTTCTCCTTCATGACAGACTGCATGCTTTCCAACTGGACGCAAAATACAAATTTTTGTCACAAAACCCAGAACAAGGATTTGACCAAGAAGACATCTCACACAATCCAACTTCAGCCAGTAAGCTGAGTGAGGCCAGTGGGAAAATAGATGTTTTTCAAAAGCTTGCATGTCATTAGTCATTGCCTTTTTCATCTTTTTCTGATCTTGAAATATAATGTTGAAGGAAGGGGCAGTCAGCATGATGTAGACATGAGAGCTGGAGCACTTGGAGATCAAATGTCCATCAGCATATGGTATATGAGATCACCACAGAGTGGCTTGCCATTCTTCACTTGGCTGTCATCCCAACATCATGTCATGGTGTATTCCCTCAAATCATGATCTCCTTTAGAAATCAAGAACTTGACCCCTGAGCTTCTAACTTTGTTAGAAAATAAGTCTGTTCTGGAACAAACCACCACTGCCCACATATTCTGTTACTTGCATAATAAAGCCTTCTTTTGTGTGTGTACATGTAATATATGCATGTGATAAGTGTGCCTCTGCATATACATTTTTTTATATATATGGGATCACATGTGTGTGCATACATGTGGAGGCAGGAGTTGGACATCAGGTGTCTTTTTTGATATTGGAATTCATATATATTGGAATAGGGTCTCTTGTTTGAGCCCAGAGCTCACCAGTTCAGGTACTCTAGGTAGCCACCTCACTCCCACTCACTGGGATTACAGATGAGCACTAAGCCCACCTAGTATTTATGTGGAACTGAGAAGCTAAACCCCAGTCTTCACCTGACACACACACAACTAGGACTTTACTCACTGAGATATCTCCTTGACTCCAATAATAGCTTGCTAATTCCCACAATGTGGTGGATTATTTGGTCCAGAACAGACTGTGAGGAGTAAACTTCTTTAGCATCATGGTCAACAATGATTTACTTTAGCACTTGCCATCCACATCCATACCTACCATGAATGCCTCAACTATCTTCATTAAGTGAAGAAGAAATAATACTTCTTGCTAGCCATGTGGCCACACTGTAACCCCAATACCCAGGAAGCTAAGAAAGGAGGATTTTCATGAATTTGGACCATGTTGGATTATATAGTGAGTTCCAGGTTAGTATGGGCTACAACATATGATCCTGTCTCAAGGAACAGGAAGAATATATCCAAATTTTGAATCACTTTGCCTCTTTCCAAGAGTGAGGGAGAAGTTTTATTGGGATATCCAAGTAGTATAACACCATTATCTTCCATGTCCTACTGGCCTGTGGTCAAGGGAACAAGAAGTCAGTGGGTAAGTTGAGCATGAGCCCTTATTAGCTCATGCCAAGATGCCCAGAAGTAAAAGTGCTCACTGTGACTTTTTCAATTGGCAATGCAAAATAATGCATTTTATATTTCTCTCTAAGAGTACAGATTTGTACCCTGAACTCCCACAGTTGTGGAACTAGCCACATTCTAATAGAAATGTACTTTAAGCTGAATTACACTGGTCTGCCCTCATCTGGTAGCAGTTGTCAGGTAGGAGAAAGAGTCATTGATAGGACCTTAAGGAACATCTTCCTATTGGCTGTGCTTGTAAATCCCCATTGTACACATGGCAGTGACTTGCTACAGTGTGAACTTCAGGGAATCTGACTGAGAGCAAAACTCACACCTATATCAACACTCTTCGTGTTGTACTCACTAGAAGGAGACATTCTCAATCACCTTACCTAACTACTATTTCATGTTTCTATTTTCCATTTATTAGGCTAATGTACATCTTATTGTTTAATTTTGGGAAAGAATCTGGGACACTGTTTGTTATCGACCAACATGGGCTACTGACTGCAGCCACATGGCTTTGGGTCCAAAGTTCTCCCAAGCTTTAATATTCAATAACTCTGCAGTTTTTGTATGAGTTTTGTGGAACTGTGACCAAAATATCTGACAAATAAACTTAAAAATGGAATTATTTGTTTTGCCTCATGGTTTTAGAGATTTAAACCCATGGGCAGCTGGCTCCATTAATTTGGGTCTGAAGAATGATGAAACATCACGGCAGCAAGAATATGTGGAAGAGGAAGTTATTTGTTTCTTGGTAGTCAGGAAACAGATTGAAAGATGAAGAGAAGGGATCAGGGACCAACTATGACTAATATTTCCTCCAACTAGATCCCATCGCCTAAAGCCTCCACCACTGGAAAATATCTTTACCAACTGAAGACCAAGCATTTAACACTAGAACCTGAGAGTCACACTCCATGTTCAGATCCTAACAGTCACATACACAGATGCTATTTTATTTGTTTTTAAAATATCAAAAAAATAGAACATGTTTAGTCAGGAGAAATGAAGAAGAGAGAAGACATTGTACCTTTTCCACTCAGACTAAGACCTAATTCTCTGAAGGCAGAATTAGGAGTAAAGGCTTTAAATCCATAAGGTTCTAGATAAACTCTAGAAAACACTTCAAAAATGTTGATTAGAGGAACAGTCACTATAGGGAACACTTGAATGGTCAGTTCCATGATACATATACTGTCAAGGGCAATGCTCTGATAGCAACAAACTATGATAGCACTACGTACTAACAGTATCAAAGGGCCATACGCATATTATCCACGTGTCAAATAGTGGAATCTCTGTTTTTAACACTTTAGATCTCTTCTACAACTATTTTGGTCACAGTTTTAAGATGAAGAAAGTTGAGACCACTTGTCTCAATGTACCTAGGATACATGAATTTCAAAACTAGGAATATGAACCATAGACTCCACTACTGAGCAATACCAGCTCCCAAATGAAAACAGAGGAATGAGTACATCAGGAAATGTCAAAAAAAATTCAATCACATTCCTAAATAATAATTTCTTTTGAAATTATAATTACACTGTTTCCTATTTTTCTTTTCTTCCTTCCAACCCTTTCCATGTAGTTTTCTTGCTCTCTCTCTCTCTCTCTCTCTCTCTCTCTCTCTCTCTCTCTCTTTCTCTCTCTCTCTCTCTAATTCATGGAATCTTTTACTCAGGGCTACTGAAGTCGTGGATCTTGGAGGTGAACCCACAACCACCACTTGACTAAACCAGTATAATTCCTAACTACATTCTAAATATTTATCCTTATACCCACAGATAAATGTAGTTCTCACCCCTCATCAAAGAAACTTCTCTTTGCAACAGATGGAGACCATTACAGAAAACCACAACCGATCAAAATGCAGAAAACAAGAGATCACGTGGTGCCCAGTCTCAACTGATCCATCTACAACACCATCACATTTAAAAGATCATGGCAAGTCAATTTACCTTATATATCTCCCTTCAGTCCATGAAGGGGAGTTAACATCATTCATTCCATACTTTCTTTTACCAGACACACAAGACCAAAAGTATGCTCTTAAAGCCATCTCCCTCCCACCCAACTTCACCACAAGGGAATCCCTTTCCTTTGGGTAAAACATCTCTGCATCCCCTTGGCATATCCTCAGAGATAAAAATGGCAGTTTATAGTTTTGGCATCCAGATAGCTTAAGTCTCTGCATCCATTATGCTGTAATACATCTAGAACTTTCAAAAGACGATGCTCGTTCTTGTTAGTTTGTGACTATTGTTGCTTCTAGGCTGAGAACTCTTAGTGAATTTTCTGAGCACTGCTTCTTCATGTTTTCTGACTGTTTGGACTCTGTACATGGAACATAAATTATGGACTAACTACTGTTCTAAATACTGAGGGGTGGCTTTTGACATTAAGAAGTGTATAAATAGATAAGGAGAGAAAATTCACAAACAGGCAATGTTGTTGTACAAGTTTGAGGTCTGATGGCAAGTCCTGTATATCAGGTACAAACTGTAAGAGGCTAATATCTCCAGAAGAGAGGCTTGTCACTATGACCCAGGGAGGCCTGTGATGCTGTCTGGTACGGGAAGTGAGGGTGGACAATAATGTGAACACTATAGGGATTTCCCACATTATCAGTCCATTATTCAGTGACTGATAATGTGGGAAATAAGAAACTCCTGAAATGTTTCTGAATTCTTTAATTTTTTTCTTTTTGATTTATATACAATACATTGTGATCATATACTTTCCACTAATTCAACTCCTCCGAAATCCTCTCTATTGAAATGTAATGGTAGTTTTCAAAGTCAGGTTCACATTCTAGAATTCCACAGCAGAGAGAATGAAAAAAAAAAGATTGATAATTGGGTAGCAAGATGGGAATGAAGTAAGGAAACCAGTGTGTGGAGTTTTAGTGAGCTGGGCTAAAAAAATGGCAGTGCAGAGGAAGAGATGTGCCTGGATTTAAGAACCGTGTGAGGCTCTGTAGTGTCTCTTCATTCTTATCTGTCTTTTTGAGGCTTATCTATATTCGGGAACCTGTTAGTCAATGCTGATTATGCCTGGTCTTTACTAGAATGAGTATTTAATCTGTTCCATGAACCTTTCTCAACCCACTTAGATGCATTACATGCCCAACATTGCTACTATAGGAGGCATTCATTAGTTTCTACACTAATCCTGAAATTACGGACAAGTTGAGGTTATTCTATCTTTTATTGGTCCACAGTTGCAATGCCAGAAAGCCAAAAATGATCATAAAACCCAAGTCTCTCCACAAGTTTGAGCAAATCAGGTTGGCTGTAGAATGGGACCTGAATTGATGTGAAATCTTAATGCGGATACTCAAGCATATTATCACAGAAATATTAATATCTTGGCTCATAAGGTGCTGAGACAGCATGTCCTGTGTGTCACTCTGGCACTACATTGCTAATCGGGATCATTGTCCTGTATCTATGTCAACCCTTGTGGCTGCAATACTATAAAATCAGTGACCCTTTTTAACAAGTAGTAGTTCATCAGCTGTTTGCATGAGTTGTGCTGCAAAACTCAAAGCTACATCCTCCAAAGCTCCGCAAGGGATTCCATGAAGACAGCAGCTGCTGCGTGTACAGTCCACAGAGATAGCTCTGCCAATTAACAAAATTTATATATGCAATTTCAAAGACCTCTTTAACCTTTGCACTGATATTTCAAAGCAACAGTTTATTCAATTAAAAGGAAACATTTAAAAAACAGATAATATTTTTTACCGTATCTTAGCAACAGGTGATTGAAGCCATGCCTAGTATGAAAGACTTGAGGTGTTGCCAGAAGGGCCACATACTAGCGTTATCTTCCTTTTTAACAAATGGAATAAATCTAATATTGTTTTGGACAAGTTGTGCTGCATTACATCATAGTGTGAAATCCTGACAACAGAACTGTGATGGGAAGAACACTCAGAAGGTGAAGGTGGAATCCCACAAACCCTTACAGCTTTTCATGGGGAAAGGAAATGCTCTGTGCATCCCCGTGCCTCGGCTGCAACTCCAGTGCCTGAGACAAATTCATTGTCACAGTATAGGTAGTTCAGAGCTCAGCTGTCTAGCTGGAAACCTCTGAAGCAAAGAGCTCTGTCCTCACTTCCATCACTCATTTGAGAATTCTTCTTTGCAGAAAGTTATACCTCTGGATTACAGGTGGAAAATATTTATTTCATTTTAGGGGACTAAAAAGGGGTAGAATCAGTTTGGGTTCTTACAATTGTTCTCTGAACCCTGGACATAAACCTCTCTATTGGGTTTAGGATCTAGAACATACAAAGAATTTTTTTAAAGCAAATGTTAAGAAAACAAACGACCCAATTAAATATTGGTGCCTGGTACTGAAGAGCGTTATTAAAAGAAGAAATATAAATAACTAAGAAAAGTATTTTCAATGTTCAGCATCCTTAGCCAGCAGGGAACTGCACATTAAAATTATTTTGAATTTTATCTTTTCCCTTTCAGAATGGCTAATACAAAAAAAATAAAATAATAATGACTACAAATGCTAGCATGGATGTAGGGAAAGAAGAACACTTATTTTTTTGTGGTAGGAGCACAAACTGGAACAGCCAGTATGGAAATCAGTGTGGATATTGCTCAAAAAGCTAGAAGTAAAGTGAACATGTTACTCAGTTATACTATTCCTGGGCATGTGCCCAAAGGACCCTATGTCCTGCTGTGGAGAAAACCATCTATCCATGCTCACTACCACCCTCATATTAGCCAGGAAATGGAAATAGCTTAGATGATCACCCCCAATGAACAGACAAGAAATATTTACTGCACATACACAATGGAATGTTAGTCAACTGTAAAGAGAAGTGAAATTTGCAAGTAAATGGATGGAGCTAGAAATAATTATTTAAGCAATAACGCAGATCCAGGAAGACAAACAACACATTTTCTTTCATATGCTAATACTAGCATTGACTGTTTAGATATGTGTGTTTATGTTGGAGTACCCATAGAAGCCAAGAAACTACTAAAAGACTGCAAGAGAATTTCAAGGGAGGGGAATAGAAGGCAGGTAGTATGAATTGGAAAAGGGGTAATGGAACAGGAAGTATTAAATGGGTTGGGGAACTGGGGGCCAAAGTAGATTATGGAATAAAGAGAAGGATAATGAAATAAGGACATTTTAAAATGCCATATAGAACCATGCTATAGAAACATCACAGATACACATGTATATATAAATAAAATCAAAAGAATTTGAGTAGACTATTTGGGAGTGGAGAGAGAGAGAGAAAGGGAGAGGGGAAGGGAGAGAGGAAGAGAGAGAGGGGGGAGAAGGAAGGAAAAAGGAAGGAAGGAAGAAGGGGAAGAGGAAGGAAAGGAAGAGGAAGGGAAGAGAAGGGAAAGGGAGAAGGGAAGGGGAGGGGAAGGGAAGGGGAGAGGAAGGCAAGGGAAGGGGAGGGGAAGGGGAGAGAAGGGGGAGGGAAGGGGAAGGGGGAGAGGGGAAAGGGAATGGAAGGGGAAGGGTAGGGGGGAGGGGAAGGGAAAGAAAGGAAAGGAAAGAAGCCCAGTGTCAGATATGGTTACCTCTTTTTGGAGTTGTTGGTAAGTGTGGTAGTTCCATAGGTTCTTTCCCTAAACACTAAAATCTGCTGCTATTATTTTGTCCCTGAACATTAAAAACCTGCTGCTATTACTCTTGACTACCCTCTAGAACTTGATGACAAGAGCTTACTGTTTAACAAATTTAAACCAAGCTGATCCAGACTAGGAAGCTTCATTCATACTAGCTGGTTTCTATAGTGCTGGAAGTTGCTATGGTACTACCGGAGAGAAAGGTCATCATCTTCTCATCCAAATATGAAGCTAAAATAATGACCTGTCTGGCAAGAGATGCCCACCAATGCAATAGTGGGATGAATGTATTAAACATTACGATGTGAAATGATGTTAGCCATGTTTCTGCTTAAAGTTCACTCTCCAAAATGGAACTCATGCCTAGTACCATCAGTGAGTTGGATCACAAGGGGGAACTTAATACTGTTACTCAGTTAAGTGGACATTATAACAAACTGCTCCCTTAAGTTTTTATCTTTATAGTCACAGACTATTGGATCCCTCACCTCTCACTAGAGAAGCTTCTTTTGCAGTACGAGGTGATTAATACAAAGATCCATAGCTGGTCAACATGCAGAGATCAAGAAACAAAGGAGTACTTGACTCTAAACAGAACATCTATATCACATCTTCCCCTGGAACCTGAGATTCAGGGATAATCTCATATAAGGGGACAGAAAGAGTATAAGATATAGCAGAGTGGATGTCTGCAGCAAAATAGTATTTGCTGGATGTGACAGGGACTTTATATATGTGAACTCACAGTGGCTGTGATTGTATGCAGAAGACCTGAACAAGATCAAGACGTAGAACATTCCTAAGATGGGCAGGGGAGAGGCTCCTGAAGTTCTATGCCTAGCTGTGAAGTTTTTTAGCAATTAGCTGATGGGAGGGGGAGAGTCAGTTTTCTTCAGGGATGTGGCCCTTGAAAGATTACATGTGCTCCAATAGATGACCCTATACTCATGCACATACAGGCATCACTGAATGGATTTAGGGCTGCTTGTTAAGAGCACATAAACTCTCTAGGGAAATTAAGTGGGTGATGTGAGAGACACTGAAATGGAGGGAATGGAGGATGGGGAATGTATTTAATCAAATCACATTATCCACATGTAAACAATTCCCAGACAATAAAAAAGCTGCTGACATAAAAGTTAAAATAAAATAAATCACTCTTTCCATCGGTCATGGGACAAGTAGCAAGCCTGATACTCATTTCACAGTATAAGCCGTGAATTTATACAAGCAAAGAGAAAGGAACAATTTCTGGATAGCAAGTGTGTTAGTAAAGGCTACTCAGAGTTTCTTTTAAAAAAAAAATCACTTCCACCCTTGGGTATTTTCATGAAAGTTGGTGGAAGAAGAGATGATCAGTAAAAAACATATTTTTAAAAATTATCAATGAAAGTCTCTATATACTCTTCAGAACATCTTCAGTCAATAACAGTTATCAAATCTACATTTCCCATGGCTCCCTAGTATATAGAACAACTTCATATATTCCTCGAATAAATGAGATTATACACATTGAAAAGATATGATAGCATGGTTATATATTTGTGGGCAGCATATTGTAGTAATTATTACTATAAATATTGGATAGTAATTGTAATCTCATAAGGTCTGTTAACATCATTCTTGACTCAATTAAGCTAAACCCAAAGGAGACCACCCAGTGAAACAGCAAATGAATTAAAACGTGCCTCAGATTTGATTCTCTCCTTGATCAGAGGAAATCGAGGTCTTTTATTTTTAGTTGGTTACCCAGCAAATATTTACCATTTTTCAGAGTTCTAATTTCTGTTAGGCATTAGGCTAGGTACGAAAGACACAAAAGTAAATAGTGTGATTTCTGTATTCAAGAGCTATGCAAGCCAGAAGGAGAAAGACACATGTAAATGATAACCAGGACACTGCATGAAAAGAGACAGTGCATAATATTATGGGAACATGAAGGGGGTCCACCATTGTGATGGGTGAAAGATGATGTTCAAGCAGGTCCCCTCAAAGACTGAGGCAAAAGAAGCCACAGAGAACCAATGCAAAAGTCAGCTGGATGCCAGAAGAAAGACAGGTATAAAGATCAGAGAATTTGTTATCAATATGACTACAGTGTCACATCAGGTATGAATGACTTTTTATCACATTATTACTGAGAGAGCCACTTTTTCTTGGAATGGATGGAGTCAATGGAGGAAGAATATTTACCTTTCCTTTTCTTCTACTCAGCTTCCCCATTGATAGAAACCTATGTATTCCTTATTTCCATAACCCCAAACACCAGGGTCAAGTCTGCCTCTCTCTGACCAAGGGTGTGATGATTTAAAGTATTACTTGAGATTCGATGGAGGTAGACTCTGAAACAACATCCCATCTGCACTGTGGGACCAACTCAATTTCATCCTCTGAATTTCATTCTAGAAAGAACAAAAGGCCAAGACCAAGATTGAGAGACAGGTACAACATAGAGGATCTAGGATAGAGCAGGGACTATACTATCTAGAGTCTAGAGGGGAAATGACCTATTAGAAGTTTGCAGAGAACACCTGCCCTTGTTATCTCTTGAGAGCCAAGAGAACATTTTCCCGATGGAAACTCATGCATTTCAAAGGTTGAAGCTAACAGGACTTGAGTCTCAACCAGTGCATCTAGAGATAGGGGAAGAAGTGGGTTGCTGATGAGAATAGATTTCCTCTCTGATGGCTACAGACAGGCTACAGAGAACAAGAACAGTAGCTGGAGATGTTTCTTCCCTTGTACCTGAGAGGTGCCCAGGGAAAGGTTCCTCCCTCTTCTCTACCTGTTCTCACACGCATGCACCTACCTCTCTTGTGTTGATTCATCTCTCCCCAACAGTGTCCTTATACATTTCAGGAGGACAGAGGAAAGAGTTACCACTGAAGTGCTCATATCTCACAGTGACAGACCCACAAAAGAAATAGAAAAGACTGCTTGGTGGCCAGTGCTCAGCAGAAATCATCTACATGGCACATGTAGAAGAAAGGAATCTCAGTTGAAGGGAGGGCTAGAAGGGAGTGACAGTGTATCAAGGTAATGGTGAGCTACAAAACACACTTTGGAAGTGTCATAATGTTTCTAACATATTATATGTTGACTTAAAATATCTAACAAAAGAGTGTGTGTGTGTGTGTGTGTGTGTGTGTGTGTGTGTGTGTGTGTGTGTGTATTCCTGACACTTACTTTGTGGGAAATAATGTAAGATCAAGTGTGTCAGAGTAATTTAATACTCTAAACAATACTTTAAGGGACTGTATAGGCAACCCATACTGAATTGCTCTTGAGAAAGATTAGATTCAGAATTCAGGGATGTAGTATCATTTTATGAGAACTGTTAGTCTCTCTTTGCTCAATCATTTCTCCATTTTCTTCTAAAAGATAACTGCTGTCATACAGAAGCATATTTCCATAAACCAAAATATAATAATTGAGGGATTAGTCATAAAAGAAAGAACCATGTTCAAAAGGGGGACACAGAGAGGGGAAGAATATTTTCCCAAGGGGACAAGAAAATGTTCCTTGCAGCAGTCAGGGGGTGCTATGTCACTTAAGCCTTGGGAACAAAAGCTCAGTGGGTCCTAAACAATATATATATATATATATATATATATATATATGAGAAAGTATCCCATCAATGAGGCATCGTGGCCAAGCAGGAGGAGAGGTCACGTTCTCTGCAGGAATTGGCTGAGAGGCTTAGGTCAGCTAGAAGAGGGTCTCAGTCCACAGCAGAGACCAAATTGCTAACAGGATGGCAGTATAGAGAAACTTGCTTCCGCAACCTTCCAGACAGATTGACATGTGCCATCCCCCACTATTAAACAGCACTTCTACACAATCAAAAAGGGTAGGCTTAGTAGGACTACCCCAAAAGGAAAGGATGGAGTCTTTGCTCTTGGAACACCGTCCTCCCCCCATATCACACCCAGACAGCCATCTGCTGGAGGACTCTTTCTCACCCCAGCTCACCTTGGGGTCAGCCCACCAGAAATGTGCTTGGCGTTACAGCACAGCCGGCAGGAGATAACTCCCCCTTCGCCTTTGATCTACAGGCATGGTGACTGTCAGGCTGTACATTTCTACAAGTGATGAAAACACTAACAATAGCCCAGCCCCAAACCTTAACCCTGAACCATGAAGTTGATAATATTCTCCAGAGTGATCCAGGGTAGTCTGGAGCCTCCGTCCTTTGCTATTGTGTTGAGGCAAGACGTACAAGCCGCATGTCTGGGTTTTGCCACACTGGTGATGCTGGGGGTTTTTTCTTCTTTGTGGGGAGATGCCACATTCAAATAAAAGCCGTTCTACACACAGGGTCTGAAAAGCTAGAGAATGTTTGCTATTAAACTCAGGCTGCCTGGCCCACACAAAGCAACAGATGATCTGCCCCTAAGGAGGGAAGGAAACTGGGGAAGATGTCTCCAGGCCTTGGCACAGCACACATTTTGTGGGCCTTGGTGACATATAGGTGCTTTGTACTGTAGCACATTGGTTATGCTGTTTAAACATGCACATGCTGGATACACAAAGCTAATATCTGGAACAATAAGGTAATCCTATATGCTTTGCAATGAAAAACACGAGCAGGGGGCTACTTGCTGCCAGAGTTCTGCCATTCTTGCTTAATTCTGTCTTTTAGTCATGTGATATGTTTGAAGGCATACTCGGTTAAAACTGTGTGGAGAAAATGAGCTGCAAGCATATCCACTCCGTCTTTGAGAATCAGGAGGCCCATTAAGCATAGTTCCAATTAGAACTCAAAGAAACAACAAGGGGGGAGATACAGCTCTCTCATAGATGCATCCTTGGGCTAGTAGCTAACTCATCTCCACTTCCACTAGCCCAGTCTTGCTGCCTCTAAAAGAAGCTTAAGGTGCGGAAACGTGGGGTGACATGAGAATAGAGGGAGAAAGAACTGTACTTTCCCAATAGTCCAGACACTTTGTCTTCCAGGGCAGACAGAAAGACTCTTTAGCAGGCAAGAAACAGACATTCTTCCTGGCCTATGGACTATGGTGTTTGGAAATAGGTTTCAGTTGATATGGGGAAATAACCAAGTGAAAGATGAAGTTGGTGGGATGCAGCTGCAGAGAAAGCTAGCAAGTCTGAAGACAAGCAGGTGCCTGCCAGAGCAAAAGATAAGAACTGTTCACCATCAAGTGCTGCCTGGTGTGAGTATGGGAGGCCGCAAGCCCACACAGGCTCTGCAGATGGCCACTGCTCATCTGTCGGTAACTTGTAGTTGAAGGCTTTCTGCTGCCCAGAGAAGCAGTGTAGGCTAATGAAAAGATCCAAGATCTTGAACCTGTAAGTTACTGTTTTCTACATTATGAACCTGTACACACATTGGGGTCAAATACTTATATGCATCAAAGAATTAAAAGCCATGGTAGATAAGTTTAATAAGGACCTTGAGCTTGTTATAAAAAATAATCAATATTTATGTAAAATTGTCATGGTGATGGACATAAGCTGGGATTCTAAAAAAAGAAACAGCTGTGTCAAGATAAATGGAGACTCCTAAAGAAATTAACATTCAAGAGTTGAGTAAGAGAGTCAGGAGAAGGCAGCAGGACAATGGGGATAATTAGAACAAAGTATGCCCCATATGTATGGAAATGTAATACCTTAAAAATAAATGAATAAAATCCAAGTGTGGGGGGAGAGGAGGAAAAGGAAGAGAAGGAGAAGCAGGAGGAGGATGAGGGAGAATAGGGGAGGGGGGAAGAGAAGGCAACTACCTTCTAAATTAATTGAAGATGGATTCTACCACTCACCTAACAGACAAAACCCCACTGATTTCTTTTCCTTCCAAAACCATATTTCTAGCCAATGGTATTTCCTCATTTAATTGAGATAGGTTTTATCTCAGTGGCCACATCAGAATCTGGTCTTTGGGGCTCATCTCCTCACTCATTCTCTCTGAGAATTCTTGCCTGGTGCTCGAGGACAGAAAGCCCAAGGCCCTCCTCCATGCTCCTCACATCATAGTTTGCATAGAACTTTTCTCTGATTCCATGTAATCTTGTCTCCTCTTTCCTCTAATGGTCTGTAGGTCTTTGAGATTCATGTCTTATTTTCTTCTGTGTTCCATACCCACGACTAGTGGAGAATGATACAAAGTAGACACTTCAAATGCAGCTGCTGAATGGATATATACATTAATAAATTAACAGTATTAGAGCAATGATTCTGAACCTGTGGGTCATAACCCTTTTGCAAGGGTCACCTAAGACCATCTGCATCTCAGATATTTAATTGTGACTCATAACAATAGCAAAAATACAGTTATGAAACAGCAATGCAAATAATTTTATGATTGAGGGGGTCAACACAACATGAGGAACTATATTAAGGGGTCATGGCATTAGGAAGGTTGAGAACCACTGTATTAGAGGAATAGGCTTTTCCTCCACCTTCCAGCTAGAGTTCAAATGCTTTTAAGTCATGAACAGGCCTCCCAACTCTTACTGATCACATGAAATTATACACAGAGGAAGACCTCGGTAAATAAACTACATTCCAAAGACATTCACTTCTCTGGATTTCTACTCTACAGACTCAGTCATAGCAAGGGTCCACTGTTCAGGTTAAAGAGAATCAGTCCTTTGCTTTAATACCCAGTATGATGAACCTATTCAGAAACCAGGACTTACAGTGAGGGCAGGAATCTTATTCTTTTCTGTCAACATCTCAGGCATCATCTGGTTGGGACTGTCGTGAGCTACTTCTACCCTAGAACAAAGCATGATTCAAATGCAGCTCATATTACCCCCTCCACATCCTCAAGAGGCTAAGGTTTTCAGAAAAATGTCAACACCTGTCTGTATTCCAAGAAAGCATAAGGCACATGTCTAGGTGACAACTGTGGTTGGTGTCTATGTTGGGGCTTGTGGAAGACCTCATGTCTGTCTCAGAAAAGCTGAGATGCACATGACAATAACCTGTTTTGTTGTTCATAAAACTCCAAAACCTTGCCTGTGAGAGTGGTCTCATCTAAAGGAGATGGAAGATAGGAAGACACACAGACTTTGAAGGTATTGAAGGAGTGATTTGGAATAGAAGGCGGAAATACCAGTCATTCATTTAGGGGACCTGCCCTTGCTTTCTTGGAAAAATGTCTGGGAATGGAGAATCTTAAGAAGTGATGACATTTTTTGGTCCATTTTTCATCTATCTTCTAGACATTTTGAACTCACCACGGTCATGACATGGAATCCTATCTTAGTCCAACTGTGGTTTGGACGGCTGTGTGACTCTGTAGAACCCTGGCATTGTTTTCCAGTCTATTGGTCTGGAGTTGCTTGTTTTACGACAGGAGAATCAGGACTGTAGCAAGCCCTGCTATAGACTGGCAAAGCTAAATAAGTAGATAAATGAACCGTTATCCTGAGTTTCCTCATATGATACCTACGGAGGGTGGTTTTAGATTTCCAACCAGGTGGAGCTACTAATATTTCACTGCATTTTTAGAAAAATTTACTGTCTCAACTAGCAGCATGGGCAACACCTCAGATGGCTGAAGGGACAGAATCTTAGGGTCGATAGAGGTTTTCTCTCTGATATATAAGCTGGCTTTCTAAAGCAGATAATTACAATCTATTTTCCCAACCTGCCAACCAAGTATGTCCTTCCTCCTTTTCCCTGCTATTTTTCTCCTTCCTTCTGAGGAATGCAAGGCAGAGAGAGCATGAGTGTTGAGTGGCTGAAACCACCCAATACGGAAGCAGAGAGCCCCCACCTTCCAATGGTCGTATTCATAGTCACACAGAGATCACACACAGTCATGGGCTAAGGTTGCCAACTGCTCACAAACTGGGAGACGAGTGAGTCCTACCTGTTAGTGACACTGCAGCATAATCATAAAACAACGACCAGGAGGAATGACATTGCTGTCGGGTGTATCTGTAAAAGCTATGGTAAGTAGAGTGCAGGTGGGGCTCTTTCTCAGCAACGAGATCTCTGTACTCCACGATGGGAGCAAAAAATAATTACAACAGAGTTGATAAAACCTTATTCAGGATCTTAACAGCTGCTGTGAGCCAATTACAGAAACAGTTGTCTAATGTCTCAGAAATTCCATAGCTAAAAAAAAATCAAAAGATATGTACTTTTAGGTGATTGCATTGGTTTTACTCTAAGAATTAGCCTGAGACTTAATTAAGGCTGTTTCCAAGAGTCCATTTAACAAATGCATAATTAATATGTAGTTCAGATACATGTTCACTGTTTCATTCAGAATTGATGAAGTTTGTTTTTTCTCACAGAAGTTAATTATAATTTTAATTATTCAAGTTTTTCTTGTTTTTACTGCATTGTCTCTTAAAATAAATAAAATTGAGTCATGATTTCAGTTAGTTAAATAAATAAATTCTGCTAAAGTTTGAATTATCATCCATCTTAGCCAAAGGGTAATCTATTATATTAGCAGTCACTGAGTGATTATTTATTCTCTTAGAAGGTAACTAAAGGAGATTAATATTCTGATAAGTTTGTCACTAATTCCTGAAGTGTGCCTGGCTTTCTTTCATCATATAATGTGTGAGACATGTATTCCATTATAATTACAATTAATGTTAATGCCTTCTAAATTATAGCTAATGGAAAGATTATTATTTTAAATACAAATAATTTCTTTCCCATATGTTTTGAATGATTTCACTGAGAGGGAACATGGTTCAATTAATGTTGAGGAAAGAACCGTTATTCAATCAATGCTACATAGGGGAGAAAGCGAAACTGTTATTTTCCTTCTTCTAACTGAGTTACACCTTTTTAACTCAAGTCCTGATGATCTTAGGTAACTGTGGGGGGCAGGGAGGAGGGGAGTGAAGGGAGAAAGAAAGAGAAGATAGGAGTTGAGGTTAGCCAAACACTCCGCATGCTCTGGACACCTGGCAAGGATGATTTAAAGATTACTTCTTCTAATTATCCTAATAACCCTATGAAGTAGATTCATTTCCTACTTTACACAACAACAAAATACGTCTCCTAGAATTTAAGTCCCTTGAGAAATTTTATACCACAAGGGATGTAAGGAAGTGAAGTTAACCCTTGATCTACCCAGTTTAAATCACCCACTCCCAAAAGCACTGCTGTTGACTCCCATTCTACCCAGCAATGAGAGTTGCTGGCACTGTGTGGACTATTGAGATTGTACTGAGAGTAGAGTTGAGGCAGGTGATGACGACCCAGTCAAACAACCATGAAATCTTCTCATCTCTCTCTATTTTTTTTTTAAGTGACATGGGTTCCCCTAAGTATTTTAGTGCTGGCAGCAAGGTGACAGAACTTTCCAGTATCCAAAGTCCACACAAAGAATTGTCATGCTGTGGCATAACCACAAGATATACGATAAAAGACCCGGGTTTGAAAGTTGTCTATGAAACGGACAGGTGTTGGGGGGTGGGGAGGAGGGGAGTCTATCCTTATGCATTTCAAAGATGCAACACATAAATGTGCAGAGAGAGGGGGAGGGGGAAGGAGGGAGGGAGAGAGAGAGAGAGGGAGACAGAGACAGAGACAGAGACAGAGACATAGATAGAAATAGGCCCAGGAAAAGTAGAGCTTACATTTGGATGGAATGGTTCTGCCTTTGTATATATTTAGAGAAGCTACTTCTCCAAGCCTCCCTTCTCCACCTATAAATAGGAAAGTTAGGTTTGATCCATGGCTCTCATCTTGGGGACTCATTAGAAATCTAAATCTGTGGGCCCTGTGTCAGAGGCACTCTCGTCTACGTGGGTTTCCATGAAACTCCAAAGGAGAATGAGGCCCCACAAGAAACCCAGAGCTCTCAGTGGGCTTTGTAAATTTCTTCCGCCCATGCAACTGTAACTCATTTGAAGGTCAAATGTCTATCAAGGGGAGACACCCTTGGATATTCTGTGGACTCTCAGGGAAGAAGAGAAAAATGAATGGTAAGAAAGGCAGGCGTGGCGGAAGCAGTGTGGGTGACAGCCACGCCCCCCCCCCCCCCCCCCCCCCCGGGGACTATGGGAGCACAGAGCGGCGTTTCAACCAGAATGAAGGGATTTTAGCTCAATCCTGGAAAAGGAAAAGGAATCCAGGAATAAGTCAAATGACAATAGGAGGTTTCCTGTGAAGAGACTCTTCAAATCTGTGCATTAAATCCCACGAAGGAAGCATGAATTTCTATTCAAATATTCACAGCAAAATGTCCGAGTTCACACTGGCTCTGAAATGTCAAGACACCTCATCTTTGGACTGGAAACTGCAGTAAAGGAACTGCGAGGGACTATGAATTCCTCTCCCCACTCCACCTTCTTATTTAGGAATAAAGCCTAGTTCTTCCAGTTTGGGAGATGGGGGTGGGTAGTCCTTCAGTAGTCAGTGAGGCCACAGTGGCAGAGAGCTGG
>CABHPP010142747.1:0-25948 GCA_902168425.1 Peromyscus attwateri
TGGCGGGATGCGGCGCGGCGCGGTGAGTGTGCTGCCGAGCGGGGTTAACGTGGGTGCTGGGCCAGCCTGGGGGCTCCTGGGGTCGCGGGCCGGGGTCTCGATGGTGCTACGGACTGCTGAGTGGGCCCGAGCTGGGGGTGTCGGCTGCGGGGCGGGTGGCCCGCCGCGTGTGGCTGGGGGCACTGTGTGGGCCGCTGCCCACCACCGTGCGTGTTTGGCTTACATTTCACACGGGCCCCCTTTGGCAAATTCGTTGAGTCCGCTTTCTAAGCCAGAGCTTCCTTATTAAAGAAAGCAGAGCCAGCTAGAAGAGTTGGAACTTTGTATTAGCAGTACCAGAAAAGTAAAATGAAAAGAAAGCTGTCTTAAGAACTTACAGTGTCCAGACTGTTGTCATTTTACCTACGCATGAAAAATATGTTGAAGCACTCTGTACTATTTACTGAAATTCTCTGTGCATCCCCCGAGCACATCTTAATCGGACTCGTTGTGGGGCGGTTGTGCAATACCTCCTGGAAGAAAACAAAACCCTCTGCCTTCCTGGAACTTAGGGTGCATTTGGAGGAGGCAAAGTAAATGCTTGGGAAGACAAGCGATGCCAGTAATTGGAGTGGCAGAGGTAGTAAATTAGATGTGGGGAGGTGAGTTTTGAGGAGAGACTTGAAGGGGAAGAGCCAGTGAATCTGGGGGGCACACAGGAGAAGAGCCAGCCTAGAGTAGCCGGGCCTCCGCTGGAGCCCCTGCTGTGGAAGGGGTACTTGGAAAGAGAAACAGGGGGGGGGGGGGGGGGATGGAAGGACCAGCGGGCCCAGAGCTGATCTTACAGGGAGTGCTAAGAACTTGGGTCTCTATTTACTGAAAAAGCAGCCACTGGAGAGTCTTGAGCAGAGCAGGGACAACTTTATGTTTTATTTTTATCACTAATTATATTATGGCAGGCTTCTTTTATGCCTGGCAGCATTCCCAGAGGTGGGGTAGTTTCCAGGGAAGTGGATGAAGGCAGATCAGTAATTCGATTTGAGGATATGTTGAATTTGAGACCCTGGTAATTGGGTAGAAATATGGAGAAGTTGATGAACAAGGTTTGGAGTGAGCTCCAGGTTTTTTCTGATTAAGGCTACAGGATGACATCTACAGACACACTTAT
The DNA here is from genome assembly GCA_902168425.1 of Peromyscus attwateri. NCBI lineage: Eukaryota > Metazoa > Chordata > Mammalia > Rodentia > Cricetidae > Peromyscus > Peromyscus attwateri. The sequence goes on from CABHPP010142747.1 coordinate 1,148, forward strand.
GCTCCCCTTCTTTCTGGGTGCCCATTGAATGTAGTGTGGGCAGCTTGGTTGAGACACCAGGGGAGCTGCCTCTTTGGGTTCAAGTAGGAATTGCAGGGATGCCTTTGTGTGTCTTTACAGTGATGCTCCTGAGCCTGGACACAGCTGCTTGGACAGAACAAGCCAGGAGTGCTGCCATGTTTTCAGAGCAGGCGGCACAGAGGGCCCACACGCTGCTCTCCCCACCATCGGCCAGCAATGCCACCTTTGCCCGGGTGCCTGTTGCAACTTACACCAACTCCTCACAACCCTTTCGACTGGGAGAGCGCAGCTTTAGCCGACAGTATGCTCACATATATGCCACCCGCCTCATCCAGATGAGACCCTTCCTGGTGAGCCGGGCCCAGCAGCACTGGGGTAAGCTTGGGGCAGCACCTAGACCTCGGACTTTTCTCTAACCTGTTAACACTTTCCAGTTACCGTGGAAACTTAGCCTCTTTAGCTCTCTGTTACTTCCTAAGATAATAATGAGAATTAAGCCGGGCGGTGGCGGTGGCGGTGGCGGTGGCGGTGGCGGTGCAGCACACCTTTAATCCCAGCACTCAGGAGGCAGGGCCAGGCAGATCTCTGTGAGTTCAAGGCCAGCCTGGTCTACAGAGCAAGATCCAGGACAGGCACCAAAGCTACAAAGAGAAACCCTGTCTCGGAAAAACCAATAAATAAATAAATAAATAAATAAATAAATAAATAATGAAGATTAAATTAACCTGTGGAATTTAAGTTAGGTTTGGCTCAGAGGCTGGTCTGAGGTAAAGACTGAGTTCTGGCAGTGATGGCAGCTATTTCCTGTCCTCAATGCAAATTAGTCACTCTTTGCCCACCCTCGCTAGAGAGCCCCTCATCCTGGCAGGCTGGTCTTTGAGGGATGGACCACACCCAAACCATAGCAGAGCCACAGGTGGGGATTTGGAAACTTATTTCTACTGGCATCTGATGCCTCTCTCTGGTGCTAGAGTCCCTCTTCCTACTGTGGAATTGTCTGCTCCTCTGGGTGGAGCTCTGAGGAATGTTCTTGGCTGTTCCGGGGCATGAGTGTGGTTCTGGCCCAGCCTCCACTTCACCCTGCCTCCTCAGCAATTTGTTCTAGGATTGGGTCTGTGCTAATGAATCCCTGGAACTTTCTGGAACTTGCATTCCTTCTTCTTGCCCAGCTTGGCTTTCCACATCTTTCCTGCTGTTCTGGTTTGCCTCCTGGGGGCTTTGAATGAACAAGGCTGCCGACTCCACAGGGGATAGAGTGGACCGAGGTGGAGGGGACAGGAAGTGGGAATTGTAAGGTATATTTTCAGAGAATGAAGCATTGGGCAGAGCAGGGGCTGGCACATAAGAATCCAAAGTCTTAGCTGGGCATGGTTGTGCACGCCTTTAATCCCAGCACTCGGGAGGCAGAGGCAGGTGGATCTCTGTGAGTTCAAGGCCAGCCTGGTCTACAGTGTGAGTTCAAGGACAGCCAGGGCTATGTAGTGAAACACAGTCTTGGAAAAAAAAAAAAGAATCCAAAGTCTTAAGGACATGGTAGTTGTCAGGACGTACGTAGCATGTGACTGAGATGTAGATAATGTGTTTCATAGTTGCTTCCTGTGGTCATGGGAAAGAAGTGTTGTAAACAGGGGACTGAGGACAACACACATGTTTATTCCCCATGGTTCTGGAGGCCAGAAGTCTGAAATCTGGTTGCCAGCAGGGCTGGTTCCTTCAAGAGGCTTTGGGGTAGATCCCTCCAGTTTCTGGTGGCTCCAGGAGTCCCGGGATTGTGCCTGTCCCACTCCAGTCTCTTTCCCGTCCTCACACAGCCTGGCCCCTGGCCTTCCCTGCCTCTGTAGATGTTTGGCATCAGGGTCCCACTCCATCCACCCACAGTCCCTCTATCCCCTCTGATGGACCCCCTTCACAATCACATTGAGGTCCAGGGAACCTTCACTTAACATGCTCTCGCTCCTGGCCAAGGCCAGGGGAGCAGCACTCCTGTGAGTCCCAGTAAGTGTCCTGTGGTAGAGGCTGGGCAGCAGGGTCCTCTGGGGGTGTCATCAGGGTGGGCCTTCATAGTCTGACTCTGTGCCCTCACACCCAGGCAGTGGAGTCGGGGTGAAGAAGTTGTGTGAGCTGCAGCCTGGGGAACAGTGCTGTGTGGTGGGCACTCTCTTCAAAGCCATGCCGCTCCAGCCCTCCATCCTGCGGGAGATCAGCGAGGAGGTGAGCCCTGCCACCCCTGACGCGCCAACCTTGTCCCAGTGGAGTGAGGCTGGGCCTCTGACTAGAGGGGGTAAGAAAGCCAATCCAGGCAGGCAGAGACTGTGGTGCCACTTCCTAACACGGGAGCTATGGCGACCTGGGCTCTGAGACTGCCTTCCTTCTGCCTCCCAGCACAACCTGATCCCCCAGCCTCCTCGGAGCAAATACATCCACCCAGATGATGAGCTGGTCTTAGAAGATGAATTGCAGCGTATCAAACTGAAAGGCACCATCGATGTGTCGAAGTTGGTCACAGGTGGGAGTGGTGGGGGTCCTGAAAGGAGGGTGGCTGTGGGAGACCCAGCAAGGTGTGTATGGGGAAGCCTGTGCATTAAAGGCTGCTACGCTAGAGTCTTGGGAAGTAGCTGTGGGTTCACGTGGTCAGAGGCTGCTTGTCCACGGATGATCCTCTGGGAGATCAGTCTTCCTGTCTGCATTCAAGAGCAGTGAGCCTGAGTAGACATCTAATCGAGGCTTTGCTGGAGTGGCTGGGGGGTGGCTAGGAGGTAGGAGACCTTCGGAGGCTACCTCGGGGTTCTGCCTCCACCCTCCCTCAGGAACGGTCTTGGCAGTGTTTGGCTCCGTGAGAGATGATGGCAGGTTTCAGGTTGAGGACCACTGCTTCGCTGACCTGGCTCCCCAGAAGCCTATACCCCCACTTGACACAGACAGGTGAGGAGCCACACTCAGGCACCCCAGTGTCTCTGTTGGGAGGAATCGCCTCCCCCTTCCAGCAACCTGCAAGACCTCACCATCCCCTGCAGATTTGTGCTGCTGGTATCCGGGCTGGGCCTGGGCGGAGGTGGCGGCGAGAGCCTCCTGGGCACCCAGCTGCTGGTGGATGTGGTGACGGGGCAGCTTGGGGACGAAGGAGAGCAGTGTAGTGCCGCCCATGTCTCCCGAGTCATCCTGGCAGGCAACCTCCTCAGTCACAATACCCAGAGCAGAGATTCTATCAACAAGGTATGGAGTCCGCCTAACGACTCAGCCCTGGCCTGTTAGCATGACAGGGCCTGCTGCTCCAGGGCTGTCCCCCGCTCCCTGAAGGCATGGGGGCCAGGGTGGAGTTCTACCCCATCGACCCTTCAGCAGGTAGACGTGCCTGCTGCTGGCCTTTGCCTTTCTCAGAGCCAAGGACTCTGATGGGCTCTGGGTGTCCCCTAATCAGAGCCTCACTAAGGGCCCTACCACATCCTGGGTCTCTTCTCCCAGGCCAAGTACCTCACCAAGAAAACCCAGGCAGCCAGCGTGGAGGCAGTCAAAATGCTGGATGAGATCCTCCTGCAGCTGAGTGTGAGCGGCTTGGGGACCGGAGGGGCTGTGGAAATCCAGCTGCTGAAGCTGCTGTTGGATGGGGAAGGGAACATAGGGTGGGCAGAGTAGGGGGTGGGGCCTCTTGAGGCAGACGAGCTCTCCCTGCCTTGTGCCTTCCAGGCCTCAGTACCTGTGGATGTGATGCCAGGCGAGTTTGATCCAACCAACTACACACTCCCGCAGCAGCCCCTGCACCCCTGCATGTTCCCACTGGCCACTGCCTATTCCACACTCCAGCTGGTCACCAACCCATACCAAGCCACCATTGATGGAGTCAGGTAGTCAGCATGGTACAAGACATGGGGGCAGAGTAAGTCTGGGAGGGGACAGGACTGCAGAAGGCCCTCCTGGTATCTATCTACCCTATAAGGTTGGCTGGAGCACCCCCAAGAGGCCATCGGGTAGGTGCTGAGATAGTCTTTGTGGGTGGGGTGGCAGTGATAGCCGCCCCCTCAAGACCACAATCAGCAGAGCCTTTTCCCTTTCAGGTTCCTGGGGACGTCGGGACAGAATGTGAGTGATATCTTCCGGTACAGCAGCATGGAAGACCACTTAGAGATCCTAGAGTGGACCCTGCGGGTCCGTCACATCAGCCCCACGGCTCCGGACACCCTAGGTATCTGCTCAGTTACACTTGTGGGACCAAGCGTGCTGGGATGGCCCAGCCCAGCCTTACATTCAGCAAAGCTGTTCTGGAAGCCACTCTGCAATCAGTTCTGTCCACAGCCAAAGCCTGTACAGCTACCGACTAGGAGCGTACAGCCCCTAGTGGTGCCGGGTGACCCCAGGGCAATTCTGTCACAGTTGGGATGCTGTAGCCTTCAGGGAGGGGGCATCTTAGTGGGCAGCTGCTCAACAACAGGCCTTTCTCCAGGGTGTTACCCCTTCTACAAAACTGACCCGTTCATCTTTCCGGAGTGCCCTCATGTCTACTTCTGCGGCAACACCCCCAGCTTTGGCTCCAAAATCATCCGAGGTAAGTTTCATCTTTGGGGGGGCTCCAGGCCTGGGTCGTCAGGAACAGTTTTGCCTCACCTGGGTACAAGGGTCCCTGCAGGACAGACAGTCTGTGCAGTGGCCTTTGTGTTTGGTGTGTGGTGGAGCTGCCTGGAGGGGGTCTGAGATGGGTCTGAGCACACAGTCCAACTCTGGGGACTTCCCTGTAAGGCGGGTCCTACCAGAACCTAAGGCGGGCCCCGTACGATTGTCTTGCAGGTCCTGAGGACCAGGTGGTACTGCTGGTGGCCGTTCCTGACTTTAGTTCCACACAGACTGCCTGCCTGGTGAACCTACGCAGCCTGGCCTGCCAGCCTATCAGCTTTGCAGGCTTTGGAGCAGAACACGATGAGCTGGAAGACCTGGGGCTGGGCCCCTGAGGAGAGGCAGCTGGGCCACTCCCCCTTGCCTTGTGAGCCCTGTAAATAAACCGTGAATTTTTACAGGTCTGAACCTGGGGCATCTGGGCATGTGTGGGATGGGACCGACAGGGAGAGCCCCCAGCCAGCCTCTTCTCCTCCCACTGGGCAGAACAGGGCAGTTGGTGCCTTGAGTTTGTTTTATTGATGGGACCGTGGCTTCCTTGCCTGCCCCTCCCCAAAGGCTGGCAGGTAGAACTGGAGCTTCTGCATAGACTCTGGCTGTGGAGTCCTGGTGGCCTTGCTGTCCCGCCCTGGGGAGGAGGGCCTGTCCAGGGGACCTCTGACGGCTATGTGTCAGCCAGCACAGACTTGAGAAGGGCTGTCTTAGTTGGAATTAGGCCAGACGTTGGGATCCCAGTCTCAGAAATCCCCAAAGTTCACTGTGTAGGTCTCCACTGTTGTGAATGGAAACGTGGGGCCTGTGACCATCTCCTCTTCCTCCTCCTCTTCCATCTCCTCCTCCTCCTCCAGCTCAGTCCCATACTCGGTCCCAAACTCTGTCACTATTTCTGTGTAGGTCTCAGTCTCGGACTCCTCCCAGCCTGCAGCGGTTGTAGTTTCCCAGGGCCTCCAGGTGACGCCTGGTGTAGGGGAAGAGGGGGGTGTAGGGGGAGGGGTGGGGCTTGTGGTAGGGCCTGTGGTGGCATTGAGGCGGCGCAGCCGCATCTGTTCCCTCATCCGGAGCCGGTACTGGAGACGGCGCTGCTGCATGCGCCGCTGCTGGGGGGTCATGGGTCGTGAGGGGTCAATGCGGAAGATGGGCCGGTTCCCATTCATAGCCAGGATCTCCCGAATGCGCTTCCAGTTGGAGCGAGCCAGGATGAAGTTGCACTGGGTGGCCCCAATATCATAGTCCACGTTGCAGGTCTTGGCACTCGAGGTATAGCCCTCTGCGTGGGCCGTCACGCGGTACTCACCAGGGTTCAGGATGCGCCAGTAGTCTCCTCCACTTGCTGTATAAAGAGGATAGGCTTGATTGTCCCAGGGCCTCTCCAGCTCTGCCCTCTCAGATTCCCCCAGGCCCAGTCCTCAGAGATCTCCCCAGGCTTGCCTTGCTACCTGGGGAGACTTACTCCTACTTTGGGAGGACAAGCTGAGCCCCACCTGGGAAGGCAAAGCTGTACACACGAGCCAGGCGTCATGACACTAGCTCTGTAATCTCGGTACTCAGGGCAGGGCTGTGAATTCAAGACCAGCCTGGACTATACAGAAGTTCTAGGCCAGCCAGAGGTACATGTCGACCCTTAAAAAAGTGGAGGGGGGGTAACATGCAGAATACCTGTCTTCACACCATGGTTGATGCCATTCACGGAGATGGTAGCATTGGCAATGGGAATGCCTTGCTCATCTGTCACCACACCCTTAATGCCACGGTGCACCTGCAAAAAGGAGGTAAGGGCCCACATGGAGACTCCACGTCCACACTCCTCCCAAGCTCCATCTTCCTCCTGTGTAGCCCAGGCTGTCCCACCTGCTCCATGAAGGTAAGCAGCGCCTCCTTGTTGTTCTCCCACTCACGGGGCAGCTCACTCTCATGAGGAAACTTGTCACAGCCCAGGTAAATGGAGAGCTCCAGGCAATTAGTGTGCAGGTAGCTGAAGTCATTGAAAGCTGGACAGACAAAAACAGACTCGTGGTCATCCCCTCCCCAGGTCACAGGCCTTTCCCAAGCTCTTCCCAGGCTGACTTACTCCCAGACCGAGGATTCCACTTGGCCCCATTGACAATGCCCATGCCGCTGGTGTAGTCCTGTGCCTGGCACCCTCCCCGGTAGGGCTCAGTCATGGTAAGATGGGCAGAGGCGAAAGAGATGGCCAGCCAGCGGAAAATCGCGTGATCTGGAGTCTCCTGGGCCTCGGATGCCTCCTCGTCATCCTCTCCACGGGCAGCCGCCATGGCTGCCGCCAACAGCTGCTCCTGGCTAGGTGTCCGAGCCATGTCATAGGGGTAAGACACAAGCCGCTCACCGCCATTCAGGTTTGCACCCAGCACGAAGGGGTTCTTCTCCATCCAGGCAATGATGGCCCGGACTTCTGTGGACACCTAGGGATGGGTGTCATAAGAAGCCGTGTCCCCTTCCATCTGTGGAGCCCCACACGAGTGCTATACTTCCCACATCCTGTCCACGTCCCTCTGCTTCTTCTTGTCCTCCAGGATCTCAATGCCAACACCTCAGCTACCTATCAGCAATCCGCCACCCTACCCCAGCCGCTTGGCATGCCAAGACCTGCTTCTCACCGTGGCATCTGGGGACAGGTAGCGTTCAGGGATTGGCAGGTTATTGTTGGGGACCCTGTAGGGAACCCATTTCTTCTCCTCAGCTGCCCAGAGCACAGAGTTGAGATCTGGGAAGTCCTCAAAGATGTCAAAGCCCTCCTCAGTCCAGAGCCCCAGTGCCCAGTTCCCAAACTCTGAGCCCTGCAAGGAAGACCATCCATAGGTGACTATGGGGTGGGAAGTCAGGGAAGGACCACCCATGCCTCCAGTCTTTACCCACCCCTTGCCAGCCCCACAACCCACCATCTGCGCGGCCACCTCATAGCCGTCAGGGTTCAGTGAAGGCACCAGGTGGATCCGCGTGTCCTGCACCAGGCTGCGCACTCTGGGGTTCCCATCTCGGTACTCTTGGCACAGGTACTGCATGAGCAGTAACAGGAGCTCTCGGCCTAGCACCTCGTTGCCATGGATCCCAGCTGTGTAGCGGAACTCAGGCTCCCCTGCAAAGACAGGAGCCACAGCAGGCACTTAGCCTGACAAGGCCCAGATGTACCCATAAGGTCTGGGGGCAGCTGAGGCTTTTGGTACTCAGCAAGGCAGGCCTGGATCCCCTGGGGTCTCCAGGTCAGGCAGGAGATGGTGAGTGCTGTATATCAACTACTGTACAGGCCCCGCAGGAGGGAAGCAGTTCAGGGACCCTGGTACTGTAGGCATTGGCAAAACCATGTCCCCAGGCCCTCACCCAGCTCGTGCTCCCCAGGGTTGTCCGAGATCTCCATGGCGTAGATCTTGAGCCCCCGTGAACTCTTGCCCAGGCTGTATGTGCGGGTAATTGTGGGGCACTCCTCATTTACCACCTTCATCAGCTGGCAGGGAGGAGACGGGATGTCACTGACCAGCATCCTCCTGCTCCCGATGGGTTCTAAGGGAGGAGGCAAGTAACTCCCGTCCCTCTGATGCCCCCAGGTACTGGTTCCTTCCCTAAAGTAAGAGGTGGCCAGCATTCCTTGAAGGGAGAGTATGCCTTTGAAATAGTAGGGACAGGGCTGAGGATAAGCTCTCGTACCCCAGCACAGGGCCCATCCCAACCTGTGACTCGGGCTCCTAACCTGGCGCATATCCTTATAGCTGTGGTGCCGGAAGTCCAGGCTGTCAGTGGTTACCACCTCATTCTGTGCATAGTAGCTGTGGACAGCTGCAGAAGAGCAGGGGTATAGGGCCTGAATCAGCTGCCCTTTGCTCCACACCCAAATCCCACTGCAGCCACCCAAAGCCACAGCCAGCCCCCCTTCACTCACGGGTCACAGGGCAGCCTAGCACCTCCAGGCGCATGCACAGGCTACCGTTCCAGGTGAGAGGATAGATGCGGATGAAACGGGCTACAACTGGCTCCGGGAACTCACTCAGTACAGGTGTGTCCTTGTCCACGTTCCCATGGAAGGTCTAGACAGAAGCGGGCCTCTGTGTGGTACCCTGCTCTCCCAAGAGCCCACCCTGGCCCAGACAACGAGAGCCAAGCAGAAGATCTGGGCACCCACCATTTCCTCATAGCCATTGGTGTACATCACCCAGGTCTGGCTGTCATTGCTGAAGCCCACGAAGAAGGTGGTCACAAAGTCGTCACTGTGGAGCAGACACAGTCAAGGCAAAGCTGCTCTCATCCAAGGCTCTGAGGCCTTGAGACAAACTTCTGAGCCTGGAGCAGGGCTGTGGAGCATGGCCTGGACCTCTGGAGCCAGAGTCGGTGTCTGGCCATGGGCAGTGGCTGTTGCACTGTCCATCTTTACATGCAGGCTGACTAGCCGTGGACTGGGGGCCAGGTACATGGTTGGCCCCTCACTGATTTCCCTGGCCTTTCCAGTTCAGGTCAAGGGCTATCTAGAATGTCCCAAGGGGGACTCAGAGCTGTGCTGGAACCCCTGCCCACTGCCTAAGAGCCCAGCGACATACTGGATGCTGGAATCTCGGCCCTGGGTAATGACGCCTGTGAACCGAGTCGTCCTTCGGGTGTCCACCTCGATCCACTGGGTCTGCGACTCGTCCTCAGCACACCAGGCCCCATCATAGTAGTCGTCTTCATTAGCACCAGCCTGTTAGAGGGGAGGCTGAGCACGGGCAGGGGAGCCCCGGCCCACTGCAGGCTGGACAGTCCACTCCCTCACCTGCATGTTGAGCCGGCCCCGCTGAGCTCCCAGGCCATGGCGCAGCATGGAGGAGGCACGGATCTGGTTGTCCTCAATGCGGTGTGATTCCATCCCAATAGGCGGGCACTCTGCAGACACACAACCCTGGGTTAGCGGCTCACGGACTCAACCTCCCTTCAGTAATTTGGAGGCCCTTCCATGTGGGTGCCCGTCAGAGGGCAGCTGTGTAGCTTGTGGCTCTGAAGACTGCAGATGCCACCCATCTCCAGGGGACTCAGATCAGGCCAGGAGCCAATGTGACCCAAGCCTGCTTCCCCTGCATTAGCCACCATTTGAAGAATGAGCTGATGGTGCCTAACACTTAAGAGAAATCCCATGTTCCCAGGGGACTTCACCCAGATGAGGCCGTTTGCTTCAAACTGAAACCTACAAAGGCAGCTGGAGACCTCCCTCCCTCCCCTAGGCCCTGCCCCCATCCCACTGTCACCCAGCTGCTAGACACCAAGAAGTTCTGCCCCACCCCACCCCCACTCTTTACCCCACCCCTGAAGCAGGCCAACCCTCAAGTCAGAGCACAGGTGCAGCTGAGTAAGGCTGTCTTCAGGTCACGAGGCTCTCCCATGTGCTACAAGAAGCTATGGTGGGATGGGCTTCTGAGGGTCAAAGCTGCACCAGGAAATCTGGTCCCATGTGTGGTCCTGAGTGGGGTCATCACCCTACACCTAGCCCTACTCACTGATTTTCTCCACCGGAGTCCACTCCTCTTCCAGGTCCTCGCCCTTCCGGGGCCCTGTGAACAAAGGGAAGGGCTGAAGCCAAGGGCCTATGCAGCCAAAATCTCGACGCTGCTCCCTGGGGAATGGCCACACACCTTTGTGGTCCTTGTTTTTCTCCATGGCCCACCTGTCCTCTGTCTCCTCCTTGGCGCTACTGCCCTCCTTTTTGGGTTTCTCTGGGACATGGAAGATAAGAGAGGCCAGTAAGGTCAGCCCTGGGCCTGGAGTAGGGGAGACTAGGCTACACTGGGAATACATGGAGAAGCCTGGCAGGTTGAGCTAGGGGTTCATGAGGGTCAGGCTGACCTGAGAGCAAGCAGGAGGGGTCAGGCTGAGCAGAGGGCATGTGGTGGGGTTCAGGCTAAGCCGGGGATACATGGGGGTCAGGCTGACCTGAGAGCATGTGGGGAGGGGTCAGGCTGAGCCTGGGGCATGCAGATAAGGATCAGGCTGAGCGAGCGGAAGGCCCATCTAGCAGACACACGTGGCCTCAGATGGTGGTGTGCTATGGTAGTTGCCTGGTCTCACTCACTCAGTTCCTCCTTTTCTTCATCCACCTCTTGTCCGACATCTGGCTTCTGTGGTGGAGGATGGGGAAAGTAATAGTCCACTGTAGGAGAGAAAGCCAGGTTTAGCTGGCCTGGATCCTGCGCTGGCCTTGGCTCCTGACTTCACAGGAGCCCATAAGTCAGGCCTGAACAATAGGGGGGAGAGGCGAGAAGGTAGGGGACAGGCCAGGACTGAGGTCACAAACCTGGTACAGGGTCTACCTATGTGAAGGAAGAATCAAAGATGGGCAAGAGAGATGCCTGGGTGGCAGCGAGCACATGTGGCCAGGAGGGGGCAGGCCCTGAGATCTGGGCTGAGGCCAAGGGTTGGAGGCATCAATAGTAACACAAGAGCAGGGAAAGGTAAGGACCCGTACAAGTCAAGAGCCCAGAAAGGGGATCAGAGGCATCCCGTGGGATCTGGGAAGGAGTGCCCCAAGGGCCACAGCCCACCCTTTGGAGAAGGCAGATGCAGTGAGCTGGCAGGAAGCCTGCAAGAGCCTAGGGGAGGGAGGGATGGGCCCACATAGGGTAACAGGGCTGAGAGCGAGTTCCAGGGACACCCCTATTGGAGGCAAGAGCAAAGTCAGGAACCAGGAAGGTAGGCAGAGAAGGCCCAGTGTCCTGATGGTGCTCTTGGCCCCAGATACCCACTCGCCTGTATCCTTTGGACTCTGGGATACTAGATACTCACTGTCGTCATAGTTGGGGATCAAGTAGCCATCCCCATAGTCAGGGGGCAGGAGGGGCTTCAGAGGTGGATCTGTAGGGTAAGGCGGAGGTCAACTAGGGCCTCTCCTCTGACCCCGAGTCCTCTCTCTACTGCCTCCCATCTTACCGATTTCCTTCCTTTCTTCTGGCTCTTCAGCCTTCTCCTCAGGGCGCTCTGGCCAGAGCCTCTTCCTGCTGGGTGTTGGTCTGGGTTGCTTCTGGCGTCGGATGTATTCAACTAAGGGGGAGGCAGATTCTAAGCAGCCGAGCTGGGTGGACCTCAGGCAGAACCATCAGCGCCCAGGCCAGAGTCTAGTCCACACCTGGGTAGGGGTCTACTCACAGTCCTCATAATCCTCTCTCTCTATCTGGTCATTGTAGTCCAGTGTGGGTGCCTCGGTCTCCTCCTCTGGCTCTGAGGGGAAGATAACAGTGGCCTCCTGACAACCCTACCCAGGTCCAGTTCAGAAAGCCCCTGAGTCTAGCAGGGCTGAGTGGCTGGTCACCCTGAGACCGAGAGGATGACAGCTACTCACCCAGCTGGTGCTCCTTGGCCTCCATCTGGGTCCCCTCTCCTTGACCCTGCCAGGTATTCGGGAAGGTTCTTCCTACAACACACAAGACCCAGAAGCAGATAAACAGGGGTGCCTACCCGGACCACCTTGAGAGCTTAAGACAGCAATGCATCAGAGCCTGTGGACCCTGTGGACGCCCTCCTAAGGCCACAGCTCACTCCAAGGAAACATAGGCACTCTGCTAGTACACCCTGGGGCTAGAGTGCTACATTGCCTCCCGGGGATGGGGGAAGCTTATTATACAGCTGGTGCCAGCCAAGGAAAGCAGGTGGGACCAGGAGACAGGCTTCTCCACCTATGAGCTCCCAAGCTCTCTCCCTGCCCACGTGGCAGCCTTCAGAGAACTTGCTGATAAAACTACCAAGTTCATGACAAGGCTTCAAAGCTTCCTTATGTTAGGGTCCCAGGAACCTCTCCTCATTTCTCCATGTCCTCAAAGAGGTCAGAACCCCAAGAAGCCTGCTACAAACCTCTCTCCTGTGGTAGCTCCTTAGGGCTGGGGTTGGAGGGTTGGGGTAGTGGCCACTCCAGCGTTTCTAAGGGGGCCACAGTTGAGAGCCTCTTTCCTGCCAAGGGCCTCTTAGTGGCCTTGGGTGGCTTCTCCTTGGGCTTCTTGGTGGCCTTAGGTGGCTTCTCCTTGGGCTTCTTGGTGGCCTTGGGTGGCTTCTCCTTGGGCTTCTTGGTGGCCTTAGGTGGCTTCTCCTTTCCTTTCTTGGGAGGCCTGGTGGACACCTCCAGGGGTTGTTTCTTGGGGCCTTTCTCCTTCTTTCCTTTCTTCCCTCTGTCTTTGTTCTTTTCTGGAGGGACTGCCAAGGATGAAGAGATAGAATCAATCAGAGCCCATTCTGTGTGCCCATGTGGTCCCTCAGGGTGCCCACAGCCTGGGTGTGGGGGCACCCGTCAGTCCCTGGTATGGCTCAGGAAACTGAGGTTAGCCACTTGCTCAAGTGGTAGGTAGAATGAGATCCGTGTCCAGGCTTCCTGTCTGCACATCCCCAGCACCCAGCATCAACTCTCAGCTGCTCTGAAGACTGAGCACGGGGCATGATATCTCGGGAGCCATTTCCATCTGCCAAAACTTCCGTGGGGGTCCCTCACAATCCACTTTTTCAATGTCTGGTTAGTCCCGGAGCACAGTTCTGTGCCAGGCATGGAAGACTCGGGGAAGGCGCCTGGAGGAGCAAGGCTCCTGAGCAGACTGCCAGGCAAATTAAAGAACATGGCTCAGCCTTCCTAGAGCCTCCGTACAGGGACAAGAAAGCTTCAAAGAGACTCTCAAGTTCAGTACTAGAGCAGTCCCCTGGTGTGTGCAAGGCCCTGGGTTTGGTTCCCTAGCCCTGCCTCAAGGCAGGAAGGCAGGCAGGCATTCAGTACATCTTGAAGCCTAAGAGGAAGGTCTAGGGTAGGCTGAAAGCCGTGGGGACCACATGGAGGGACAGGTAGGTAGCTGCTAGCTGCTGGCTCATCTCAGAGAAGTCTAGCAGCAGGGGCCACCCTCCCAGCACCCTAGGAGCTGCAAATGCTGCAGAGAATTTCATGGTGAATGGGAAACACGAAGGCAGTTGGCTGAAACACAGAGAACATTACAAAACATGGAGCAGAAGCAGGGTCATTTCAGCCCTGTCTAGTAAGCCGTGACTGCTGGAGGCAGTGTGCAAGGGAGGTGAGGGGCAGGGAAGAGCAGGATAGACCTACAGCAGTGGGGGCTGGAGGGGGAGCTGCTGACCTCAGGAATGATGAATGGTGCCTTACAGTCTCCTGGGAGAGAGATCACAAGATCCTTTGCCACCCTCCAGAGGGCCATGAAAACCAGCCAAGATTTACTGACGACTGGTTACGTAAGAGGCTCCGGGTTACATGCCTCCGTGATGCTATCACCTCGGCTAGTTCTGACCGTCTCAGACTGCCCACTTTCACCTGGGAGTTTGGAGAACAGAAGTCTTCCGCATCCCCCTCCCCTGCTTGTGTGTTCCTGTGGGAGGAGAGGAGGCAGAAGCCTGCCACTAACAGACTAGGGTCAGTCTGAATGGCAGGAGGTGAAACACAATCCCTCTCTGGCCCAAACCTACATCCTCATGAGACTTGGACGACTGGATCCTCAGAACCGCAAAAGCCCAGTGCCACTCTGTGCTGGACATACCTCCAGGTCTCCAAACTCCTGGCTAGAACTGCTGCCTGGCACGATGTTGCCTTGTATTGCACTTGGGAGAGCCATTCCTCACTGGGCAGCAGGGGAAGTGTCCAGACCCTTCAGAGCCCCTGTATGCTCACCTGAGGCCATGACCTCCCTCCCATGCCTCCAGGTTCTCACCTTCTGCATCTGCCCGAAGCTTGCCCCCTGCCTTGGATTTGCGGGCACGCTGGGTGGGCTCGGGAAGTGGCTGGGCTTCCACGTCGTCCTCCCGGGGCGGGGACTGGGTCTCCAGCTCCGAAAGGAAGCCTTCGAGGAACTCCTCGATCTCGTCGTCCGTCAGCACCGTCTGTGGGCTCCCCACGGGGCACAGCGCCAGCAGTGCCAGGAGTCCGCAGAGCAGAGGTGCGGTGCGCACCGCAGCCATGGCTTTGGGCACGCGCGGCAGCGGCGTGGGCTCAAGCCGGGACTTGGGTGGCAGGGGCGGTGCCCCGCGCGGGGGGCGGGAAAGGGCGTGAGGGACCCTGAGGAGCAACGTGGGCGTCGAGGGTATCCAAAAAGGGGTGGGAGAGGGAGATTCAGGGAGGACGAGGGGCTCCGGGAGAGGTTCTGGCGGCGCTGGGCGCTCCTACCCCGCGTGGCTAGCTCTCACGCGGACCGCCCTCCAGAGTGCTTGCGACGTCCTGGCCAGGGCGGGGGCTTCGGGTTTCCGGAGGGGGAGGAGGAGGAGTTGGCCTTGGACCGGGGGCTGCGGGGGAGGGAGGCGGAGCAGCGCGGAGCCCCGACTACTAGCAGCATCTAGAGGGTCTGGGTGCAGGGCGCGTGGGGGGAAGGAAGGCCTGGGAGGAGAGAAAGCAGATTAGAAGTTATGCGGGAGCGGATGTGCGGGGGTCTAAGGAGGCCTGTGCTCTACCTGTTGTGCCCTCTGCTCCGAGCCTCCCGGCCTGCTAGGAGAGAGAGGGAGGGTAAAAGAGACTTAGGCCCTGAGGGTACTGGCATCCCACTCCTTCCCACTCTCTGGAGGCTGGTTCTTCAAAGTGTCACCTTCGTGCAGTTATCACCAACTTCCCAGGCCTGTGGAGCCAACCACTGTCCACAGCAGAGAAGACAGCCTGTGAGGATTCCCTTTTCCGAGGGAGGCTGTGAAGAACTGCCCTCAGCAACCCAGCTGCTGTCCTGGAGATAGGAGCCCCCCTTTAGAGCTCAGCTCTCAGGTCCCAATGTGGACAAATAGTTATTTCTTTCCTTTCTCTAACCGGAATCGGTTAAAACAACAACAACAACAAATTGTTCACAACAGCTTTGGCTACCACACAGACCCCGAGGGCACACAGAGACTCGGAGCATCCCAGGATACATCGGTGGAAGTGCCAGGGTGTTTGCCATCGGCTTCTAGAAGATAAACGTTGGCTGGCCCCAGTGGCCATTACAGCTAAGCCCGGTACTGCCAGAGCATCTGCCGTTGAAGGACTAAGGACATAAAAGTGGGCTTGTAGCTGTAGGTCCAGGTCAGTGGCAGGCAACTTTCAACCAAGGTGGGGAGGCACCCTGATAGAGAATAGGGGCCCTAGGATGATTGACATGGAGAAAAAGGAAAATGCAGGTCAGGACATCTCAAACCCTACCCCCCCGGCCAGCCCGACCGGCTCGGGAACCAGGGAGACTTTCAGAGACTGGGTTCCCCCCCCACTGCCCCCTGGGAGTGGGTGACACCCCCCCACCCCAGGAAGCTCCCTTTCTGGCTCTTCTTAAGCAAGCAGGGATACAACATCAAGAACTGGTCCCTGAGGTTATCCCGTCTCTGCCCGCCTAGCCATCTGTTTTGGCAAGTGA
The DNA here is from genome assembly GCA_902168425.1 of Peromyscus attwateri. Taxonomy (NCBI): domain Eukaryota; kingdom Metazoa; phylum Chordata; class Mammalia; order Rodentia; family Cricetidae; genus Peromyscus; species Peromyscus attwateri. The sequence goes on from CABHPP010142747.1 coordinate 17,086, forward strand.
CCCCAGTGTCCACAACCTACGGTATGCATATTAAATGGATCATGCTGTGTTGTGCCTGGTACACATGGTCAACACTTGCATCCCACAGGCTGTTGGCCCTCATCAGCTTTGTCCCCATCCCAACCCTGTCACAGCTAGGCCTCCACATAAGTGACTTCAGCCTGGTGGTAGCAGCAAGGGTGAATGAAGCAAGTCTCGCCCACTGTCCTCCTCTGAATCATTATGCTCAAAATCAGTTCTGGGAATTTGCTTCCATGCATCCAGTCTGGTCCAATGTGTCATGCTGGGGAGGCTAACAGGGTGCATGAGGGGCCATGGGATGTCACTTCCCTGGGAATGGGTCATACTTGGACTGAATTTGGGCCGGATGTTCTCTGCCAGAGAAAACAGAAGCCATGTCAAAAATGGAAAACAAAAACCCAAGGTCTAGAGAGCCTTCTCCTCAGCCTCAGTGAGTCATTAACAGGAATGCCTGCAGAAGGGCCTGGGAGGAGGTGGGCCCAGGAGGTCTGAGCGGAGTCCAGGAAGGTGGACACGGAATAAATACTATGCTTGGCTGCTGTTCCTCCCCTAAGGAACCCATCCTCAGGAAGTCCTTTTGACTTGGGCCCACAGCTCTGGGGCAGGGGGATAACCAGAAGCCAGAGCCTGTGAGGGGAGCCCTCCACTTCTGCTGAAGAGCACACCATCTAAGTCAAATGTCTGGAGGGCACAGCCAAGGCCAGCTGAGGAAGTGGGAGGCCGGTGGCTTCCATGACCAAGAACACAGCGGATCCAAGAGCAGCACTAAGTGTCCATGTCTGAGTGTTCTGGGGGCCCCAATAAACAGTTGGTAACTCCTCTCCCCTGCTGACCCCAGCCTTCCATGTGAATGTAGCATGGTCTTCCCAAGGGATCCCAGGACAGAACAGCCTGAGAGAAGGATGGTGTCCCTCCATTTTTTCAGTGCTGCAGAACTGGAAAGAGAGTTCCCAGGAGAATGTAGGCTGTTTGAGGGTGGAGGACTGAGCTTCTGATCCTTCAGTGGATCTGTGTAGTTTGTACCTCTGAGGCCTTGGAACAAGCATCCTGCCAAGAGGGCTACCTGCCAGAGAGAAGTCCCAGAAGAAGAACTAGGAGAGAGAGGCGAAGGTTGGGCCAGGGGCAAAGCAGACTGATGCTCTGTGGTATCGTGTAAGCGAAGTTGTCACATGGGAAAGGACACAAAGATCTCTTTCACCTTTGCATGTCAGATCTCCCCACAGAAGGAAGAGTACCTCCCCCTTCTTATGAGAAACCCATCTTGGGGTCAGGCTCTCAGGGTGGAGAGAAGAGATACTACAAACAGGGTAAGAAATCAAAGTTTCTAATTGAAGTGGACCTGATAGGCCGGTCAGGTGGAGCACACCTGTCATCCAGCATTCAGAAGGTCAAGCCAGGAAGAGAGCAGTTTTGAGGCCAGTCTGGATTCTGTAGTGAGACCCTGCCTCAAAAATAAGTAAGGGCTGGAAAGGTGGCTCATTGGTTAAGAGTACTTGCTACTTTTGCAGCAGGCCCAAGTTCAGTTCCCAGTTCCCAGTACCCACGTGGCAGCTAAGAACCATCTGTAACTCCAGTTCTGGGGGAATCTGATGCCCTCTTCTGGCCTCCATGGGCACTGCATGCACATGGTACACAGACATATTTGTAGGCAAACACGAACACACGAACAATTAAAAATGAATATTTAAAAATAAATAAAGAAATGAGCTGGGCTGTGGTGGTGCAGGCCTCTAGTCCTAGCACTTGGGAGGCAGAGGCAGTTGGGTCTCTGAGTTCGAGGCCAGCCTGGTCTACAGAGAGAGTTCCTGGACAGCCAGGGCTACACAGAGAAACCCTGTCTCAAAAAAACAAAATAATAATTAGTCATTAGTCAGTTAATGCTGGCTGATGATGGGTCAGAAGTCATAGGGGGAGCTAGAAAGGATCTGGAGACGGAAGGCATTTCCTGTTTCCTCATACCTTAAGCAAGACCTTAGTTTTCCTACGCTTCAATGGGAAGGACTGGCTTGACTCTGAGAGGAGGGGTCTGGCCCTTTGGACTAACCTAACAGACAGGCAAGGTTCTAGTTAGTGTATGTCACCATTGCAGGTACCATTCAAGCCTCCAGGGATCACAGGGGTCAGACCCCCTCCTGCTTACTGGTGACTCTGCCATCTCTCCTGTATTCAGATCTCAGAGTCCTGTCTTAGTCAATGGTGTCCACAAGCTTCCTCCCTTGCTCCCCATGTCTGCGGAATGCCGTGGCCTTCCAAGAAGTTCCTGAGGAATTCACAGCATCTCTTTGAAGATGCTCCTCTCGCCCCACGCCCCTCTAAGGGAACTGGGTAAGTCTAAAGGTCTTAGCTGAAATCTACCTAACACACTCTGTGGCCAGAAAGTATGCCTCTGCTCCCCAAGAGTGTAACAAGATGGCCCTGGTCATCTTGGTAGGACCATTTCAGGGAGGAACTGATGAAATATCACATCCCTGTGGCTCTGCACATGCCTGGGTGCAGGTGGGCAAGGCAGAATCATACCACTCAGTTGACCACCCAGTCCCTTTCTACCAGCCCAGTTGCCTTGAGGTTCCAAGACAATTGGTACACATCTCCATGTGTGTCCTAGCCTACGGGTCAACAGTATCTGGGGAGTGAGCCAGCAAGATGGCTCTGTGAGTACAAGCACTTGCCACCAAGTCTGGTGACCAGCGTTCTGTCCCCAGGACCCACATGATGGAGGGACAGAACCAACTCCTGCAAGCTGGCCTCTAATCGCCACACATGTGCAATGGCACCCCCCCGCCGCCCCCCCCCCCAATAAGTAAATGTCAGGAAACAAAAACACAATAGAATGTCTAGACCTTTCAACAGATGTTGGCTTGCGAGTTCACCAAAGATGTGTAACTCTCCTGTAGAGAGTTGAGGCTAGAAAAGGCTGAGTCCAGAAACTTAGCAACTGGGACCCTAGACAGAAGAGCCCACACAAGGACCCCAAAGCTGTTTTGGGAGAGGGGAACGGAATACCAACTGGCCAGACTCTGCCCGTGGACCTCTCATGAAAGCTCAAGTACAGCCTGGCAGGGCCCTGAGGCAAAGCCTGCTGGGTAAGTCTGTTTCTCCCTTTCTGAGTGAAGAAGCTAAGGCCCAGAGAGAGGTGATTTGTTCAGAGGACAGCATCAATAACAGAGACAGTCCCAGGTAAGCCTTCCAAGACTGAACAGAACCCACCTTCCAAAGATTCTGTCACACACACACACACACACACACACACACACACACACACACACACAGAGTCAACAGCCAACAGGTCCCTGGCAGAACCAGTGGGGAGCGTGGGGCCAGCTTCCTTCCCAGAAGCCCTCCCGGCAGCTCCCGAGCACCATTCTGATGATGTTGGGTCCTGAGCCTGATCAGAGACCAAAACTTATCTGCCAGAAGGCCCATCAGCCCTGAGCTCTAATGGGGAGCTGTTCATGGGGCAGGAGGCAGCAAGAACCCGGGAACTAGGCAGCAGACAGACCTCCCTCACCTGAGCCTGAAGCCTATGAACTCTCTGTGGCAACAGCTCCAACATGGAAGGTCTGAGGTGAGTAAGCCATGTGTACTGATGGCCCTATAAGCTGCAACCCCCCCCCCCCTTTTTTTTTCAATTGCTCCCATGTCTACTGGTTAACTCCACCATGTGCATCTGGGGAGATGGAGTTTTGAATTGGAGGTCCAAGAAACCTGGCTTTTGCCATCAGGCCTCTGGGACCTCAGAAAGTGTCCCTCTTGGACACTGGGTCTTTCCAGGCACCAAAGGGAAAAGGACCAGACTCTTCCCTGCCCTGGGAGAAGTCCCTAGAGACATCTCCTTTTCTGCAGCCCCCCTGCCTGGACTTCACCAGTGGAGTCCGACGTTCAGGCCCACGAAGTGAGGTGGTTCCCTGTGCTGTGTGAACCTGGGTCTTCCAGGCAGTGGTTGGCCATCCCACCAACTGGCAGAACAATCCTCTCAGTTTCCAACGACTTGAAAACCACATGTGATTTTCCATAGTCCAGGCTCCCCGGGCCTGGCTGCTGAGCGAGCAGAGTTCGTGCCGAATTCCTTCCACTCACCGCAGGGCAGACAGTGGGCCCAGCTGTGGGGAGACTCTCTGGAATGGGGGGTCACCACATCCAGGCAGGGCAGGCGTCCAGCATTGATGAGTAATTCTGCAGCCTGCCGGTCTGGGAAGAGGACATGTGACAAGTTAGTGTAACAATCATCCCAGTGTTAAGCTAGAGAGGAGGAGACCCTTCAAAATGGGCTCCTTTTGCTGCCCCCCAACACACACACACCTTCATCAAGATTAACTTCAGACAGGTTAAGATGTCAGTATTCCTCGCCCTGGTCAGAGAACTTGGTTGCATACAAGTTTTGGCCCTGTGTACAACAAAGGTCACTGGGGATGAAATTTCAAAGAAAACAGAACATTGGGGAAGAGAGTGAACATCCTCAGCCTCCTGGAGTTTGAGGAACCAGCTGTGGCCTCAGCCCAACCAGCCGGGAAGTCAAACTCTGCAGCATTGCACTCTTTCTGTTCGTTTGGGACAGGCTGTGTAGTCCAGGCTAGCCTAGAACTCATGATGCTCCTGCCTCAGCCTCCTGAATGCAGAGATTATAGATAAGCCAATGACTCTCTTTGAGTCTCTATTTCTCTCTTCTGTGAAATGGGGCAAAATGACATTATTAAACCTCTGTAACATGGTTCAAGATTTCATGGAGATACATCTGCATACTTGTACCTGAAAAACAGTAATTTTTACTTTTATTTATTTTTATTTAATTATTATTAATTTTTATTTTACTTTTTTTTAAACTGGTTTTTGGAGACAAGGTTTTTCTATAAAGTGGTCCTGGCTGTCCTGGAACTCACTCTGTAGACTAGGCTAGCCTCGAACTTACAGAGATCCACCTGCCTCTGCCTCCCAAGTGCTGGGATTAAAGGTGTGCACCCCCAGGGCTTGGTAAGGAAAGCTGCATTTTTAAAGTTTAATTTGATTCTATTTCCCTTTTAAATGTCTAGCTTACTGAGAGAGCATTTACCAAGCATGCCTGGGGCCCTGGGTTCTAGTCCTACCACTAGAAAAACAAAAAACAAAAAACCCAAAGAATAAAAGTGAGCTAAAAGACCTGGAAAGATGACTCAGAGGTTAAGAGTACTTGCTGCTCTTCCAGAGAACACAGTTCCATTCCCAGCACTCACATGGTGGCTCACAGCAGTCTGTAACTCCAGTCCCAAGGGATCCAATGCCCTTTTCTGGCCTCCATGAACACCAGGCATGCATGTAGCACACAGACATAAATGTAGCCAAAGCATCCATATATAAAAAGTAGAGTAAAATAAATTTTTTTAGAGTGAGCTAAGAGATATAAACAGACAATTCACAAAAGAAACATAGGTAGCCACCGAACATATGCAAATGTTCGACCTCACCAAAGTTTATAAAATCTAAACCAAGGGGGCAGGAGAAATTGCTCTGTGGTTATGAACACTGACAGCTATTCCAGAGGACCTGGGTTCTATTTTCAGCACTCACATGGCAACTCACAGTCATCTGTAACTCAAGCCTCAGGGATCGAATACCTTCTTCTGGCCTCCAAGAGGGGCTTCTGACAGTTGTCTTCTGATCTCCACAGGTATGACATGACATGCATATATAGACACACACACACACACACACACACACACACACACACACACACACACAATCTTTCCGTGTAAGAAGTACCAGGCAGTAGCTGTCTAAACACTGGGAACAGGAACACCTCGGGAGGCCGTCTTTTTTAAGATCACTTAGCAGTAGAGAATAGAAGAATCCTTCTGCTGCAAGCAGCTGAACTCCAACAAGCACCCTGCTGTGATAACGGTGTTGTAGTACCTAAAATATGACGAAAATGTAATTCTTACTCTTGTAAATTAAATCTAGGCAAGGAGTTCTGAGTAAGGCAATCTAATAACCGTTAACAACCGTCAGAGGCTCCGGCTCCTCCGACGCTGTTCCTTTGGCCTCGACAGCCTCTCTCTCACAATACAAACCAATGCTTGTGATCAGCCATCTTCACAACGTCGAGCCCACAGACATTTTCTTTAAGAACGCTCTGTAGCCAGGTGTGGTGGCTGGCATCTATGCTCTCCGCACTCAGGCAGAGGCAAAAGAAGCGAGAGTTTGAGGCTAGTGTGTACTACAGAGCAAAACCATCTGGAATCCCACTACGTCCCCCGCTCCCCAAACCAGCCAACCCACCAGCAAACAAACAACAAAACTTCTAACACTCTCTGGAAGCTCCGCGTTCATTCCATTGATTTCCGTGGGCCTTTAATCACAACTGGGTCCCAGGCCACGGGCAGCGAGCTACAAAGGGAGGTGGGAAGCACAGCTTGCTTTCTCCTGACATCCCGGGCGCTCACTAAAGGGCTTGGCATTAACAGCCTCTGCTACACGTGGTATTCTTCTTGTTCTTGTGTTTAGTGAGATCCCTGAAATCTAAAGATGCCATTAAAAAAAAAAAGTCAGTGTCTGGATGAGGAGGGTGTGAGCTCCAATCCTAGGAAGCATGAGATGTTGGGGGCAGCCACATCAACAGTTGTGGTGTGTGTGTCTGTGTGTGTCGTCTGTGTGTGGGTCTGTGTCTGTGTTTATGTCTATCTGTGTGTCTGTGTCTGTGTGTCTGTGTCTGTGTGTGTCTGTGCACATGTGGTGTGTGTGTGTGTCTGTGTGTCTGTGTGTGTGTCTGTGCACATGTGTGGTATGTGTATGTGTATGTGTATGTGTCTATGTGTGTCTGTGCACATGTGGTGTGTGTGTGTGTCTGTGTGTTCTGTGTGTGGGTCTGTGTCTGTGTTTATGTCTGTGTGTCTGTGTCTATGTGTGTCTGTGCACATGTGGTGTGTGTGTGTGTGTGTGTCTGTGCACATGTGTGGTATGTGTATGTATATGTGTCTGTGTGTGTCTGTGCACATGTGGTGTGTGTGTGTGTCTGTGTGTGTCTGTGTGTGTGTGTGTGTGTGTGTGTGTGTGTGTGTGTGTTGGTGGGTAAGGTACTCATATTCCTGCCGTTTGCAGACTCAGCCAGAAGCCCAGCCAAGGAAAACATGAAGTGGGCAGCCAGCTTCAGCCTGGGAGACACCCTGCAGGTACCCAGCCCAGCTCCCCAGCTCCTGCCAGCATTGAGAGGGAGAAAATGCTCGCCAGGACACTGGGGTGCCCTGGGTCTAATGCCAGGACCTATAGCTGCCTGGTTGCCATCTCTAATGCCACCCCCACCCCTACCCCCAGCCAAGAAGGGTGATTCACACATAAATGTCCATTCCCTCAGCCCCAGGCAGTTCTTCATAGCTCAGCCACTGCATCTCCCCTGGGCAGAGTTCAGGTTGCCCCGAGTTCCCAAGTGGCTCCACTTTCTTCTGCTTCCTTCTGAGGCAAGAGGTCCGAAAGTATCATTTGGTCTGTTTTTTTTTTTTTTTTCAGTTCTGAGGATCGAACCCAGGGCCTGGCACACACTAGGCAAACACTTCGCCCAGCCCTTCATAGGTCCCTATTGTCTTCCTCCCTCCTCCCTGTGGGAGCACTCCTGCTGCAGAGATGACCGCCCACTCTCACTTCAGACAGCTCTTGTTCTCCATGTCTAGCCTGGACTTCATTCTGACTTCCCTCTCCCTCGGCGTTGCAGGATCTGGGTCACTGTTCCCAAGGTCGGCCGTCTCCCTGGCCCATTGCCTCCCCCTGGGCTGGGAGTTCCGTGTCTGTGCATCATGGCTGACTCACTAGCTTGTCCCACATCTCTTTCCATCCCCATGTACCACCCTCAGGCCGTTGCAAAGACTTGAGGGCCTCCACACAGTGGAGGCAGGCCTACTCTGAGGGCCTGTAAGACAACCCTTCCCATGTCTTGCCCCTTTCCCTTAGCTCTGGAGTGTGTCCGAAAACTCAAGGACCAGTGCCTTGCTCCAGACCTGATCCTGCCTTGCTAGAGATGCTCTAGTCCCCTGCTTCTGACCCTCATACCCTTGCCTACCTTGGTGAATCACCCACTCACGGTGTTCTAGACAATCCCCTTCTGCAGGGTGAGGAAGTAAGACTGGATTACCCACTGTGGGAGTCTGAATGTAATGGGCCCCCACAATCCCAAAGGGAGTGGCACTATTAGGAGGTGTGGCTTTGTTGGAGTGGGTGTGGCCTTGTTGCAGAAGTGTGTCACTGTGGGGGTGGGCTTTGAGGTTTCCTGTGCTCAAGATACGGCCCAGTGTCTTAGACTATTTCCTGTCGCCTTCTGATCAAGATGTTCCCGGCACCATGCCTACCCGAATGCCGCCTTGCTCCCCGCAATGATAATGGACTGAACCTCTGAAACTGTAAGCGAGCCACCCCAATTAAATGCTTTTCTTTGTCAGAGTTGCCGTGGTCATGGTGTCTCTTCACAGCAATAGAAACCCTGACTAAGACACCCACCATGTGGAAGAACTGTCCCTGAGGTTTCTCTCCAGCAGAGGAAACAGTGGCTACAGCCTGACACCGAAGACCAACACAGACCCCCTGGAAGGAAAGCTGAGTGGGACCGGCAGAGATCTCCGGTCAGAGACCCTTGGGGGAGGGGCAAAGGGGGGGAGGTGAGAGCAGCCGTGGTAAGTCAGCCTGAGCTTGGATCTTCACTGGGTTGGGGATAAAAGTCACTGGAGTGGCCTGCACAGAGCAGAGGAGCAGGGACGATGCAGACGTGCCACCACAAGAAATGGCCAAAGAGTTGACGGAGCCAGCAATGCTTAGAAGCAGTAGGTGGGACTCCCAGAGAGAGAAGGGGAGGGGAGAGGTGCCTCCCCCTCAGTGTGTCTCCTAGACA
>CABHPP010142748.1:0-40874 GCA_902168425.1 Peromyscus attwateri
GGGGGAAGAACAAGAGAATCCGTGGCTGATATGTAGAACTGAAGTGTATTGTAAACTAAACTAAAATAAAATAAAATAAAAAAGTAAAAAAAAAAAATCAAAAAGCAGATCATACTTCCAACATTTCCAAAATGTAAGGAAGTTAACATAATTAAATATTAGACCAAAAACTAACCAGACAAACTCCAAACTCTATATTTCCATATCTGATGCCCAAATGTTCTTTGGGTTTCCAACTTCTTTCAGCTTTTTTGACTGCAACATACGTCTTTCTCTTGGACTAGTTTTACTCCCTATTAGCAGCTCTCCTTGGAAGATATCTCATGACTGTGGCATCTCCAACATCTCAGGGTCTCCAACGCAATCCAGGCTTCACCTCCACAGATTCACACAATTGCCTTTCTGGGCCTCCATGAAGGACATTCCTGACACATTCAAGACTGGCCTCAGTAGCTTTCCTTAATCTTGGAGAAAATATAATCCCTTTTTTTCTAGCCTAACTTTAAAGTTAAAAAAATGTGGATGAAGCTGCCAAGTTCTGCTTTTTACTGGGACCCGAACATTGCCTCCTTGTCCAATTACATCTTCACCAGCTTTCTGTTTTTGATGGTTACCTTCATTGCCTAAGCTTGGCTGCTCTGAAATTTGCTCTGTAGACCACACTGGCCTCAAACTCAGAGATCCACCAGCCTCTGCCTTTTAAGGGCTGGGATTAGTGGTGTGCATGCTCTAAGCTTTTCGTTAATTGCTTTTCACAAGTTGGAAACTTATCTGGGTGGGATCTTGCTCTGAGATCACCACTCCCTTTATTCAGTTTCTTAATCTGTTTATCTCTTTGTACTTAGGACATAGCTGTATTCCTCTTCCTGTTTCTGCTGTTTCCTCTTCAAAATGTGTATTTTGTATTTTTCCTTGCTCAGATCTCTCCTTTTCAATTAAGGCAAAAGCCTTCACAGGATCACAGAATTATTTCTTCACATTAATCATATCTCCATTTGCAGTGATCTGAAACAAAAGTAATCTTTTCCCTAATTTAACTCATTTCCCCTCTGCTAACCCTTTAAAACTGCATTTCTAAAAATTTAATCAATGAGAATACTAATTTAGAATCAGTCAAATTAGATTTAAGTCTTTAGACTTTTACTGAATTAGTTAGTATTGACAAGTCAATTTTATCTGTCCTTAATTTATTTGACATTTAGAATGAGAATTTTGAATTATATGATAATAATTATATTAGTATCTTGAAAATACATAACTATGGGAAATTCTAATATTTTGGATACATTCATTTCATTTTTTTTAATTTTTAGACTCAAAGATATAACATTAAAAATGTATCTGTGACCAGCCAGAGAAGCAGTAGGCTCATTGTAGATTTTCACCTCTCACTCTTCTCCTCCAAATTCAATAACCCCATACTCACTCCCAACTCTGTAACAAACCACCTCTGTGGCAGCCCCTTCCTCTCTGTCCCCAAGCTCAGGGGATTATGTATACTTTCTCCCTCTGCCTTTTTCCTTACTCAACTCCAGAAGGCATTGCCTGGAAACCCAAAGACTACTCAGGCCAGAAAAGCCAGTTAGGCAAACTTCAGCTGTCCACCTGTCCTTCCTCTTCTCCAAGTCCAATAACCCTGTCTCATCACCTGCTATGTATAACCACCTTCTGTGGCTTCTCCTTCTCTCTGTTCCAATCTCCAGTGGATCACACAGGTCTTCTCCACACCCCCAACACTTTTTCCTGTGTCCCAGCACCAAAAGACACCAGGTATTCCCTAGGAACCAGCTAATAGTTTCTGCCAAAGAAGCAAGTAGGCAAGCATGGCAGGTAGATGAGCTTCAGATCTCTCTCCTCTCTTCCTAATACAAACCTGCAGTCTCATTTCCAGCTCTGTAGCACAATGTGTGTTATGGACTAAGCTCATTCTATATGCTCATTTCTAGGCAACTAAGCAGATCCCTGTGGAACATTCTGCTTTCCTCCCTCTTGTGGACCTTCTCAGTCCCACCCCATTCTAGCCCATTTCCATTCATAAGTGTCATCTCTCAATAACCATAAATATATTCTAAGTAACACATAGCAACCCCATCCTCCTAAGAAACAGAGAGGGTAATAGAAACCAAGGAACATCCACCCAACAAACACAAGACCAGATATCAAAACATATAATTACAATCATCCCAAGCCAGATGCCTAGATGCCAGCATAAAAACACAATCAATAGCAACAAGGACAATATGTCTCCTAGGAGTCCAGCAACCCTACCACAGTAGACACTGAGGAAACAGCCTTTATTAATATATAGTGGTCCTTAGAGAGGAAATGTATAAATCCCTTAAAGAAATTTATGAAAACATAATAAAGCAGTGGAAGGAAATGAATAAAAGAGAAAACCAGGTCAAAGCCACAGAAAATATTATTTTAAAAAGTCATAGAAAAGGTTTCCCTGACCTAAAGAAGCAGATGCCTATCAAGGTACAAGAACCATACAGAACACCAAATGGACTGAACCAGAAAAGAAATCACATCAACACAGAGGAATCAAATCCCTAAACAGACAGAACAAAGAAAGAATGTTGAAAGTTGCAAGGGAAAAAGACCAAGCAACATAAAGACAGACCTGTAAGTCTGACTTATTAATGTAGACTCTAAAAGCCTAATGGACTAGCCAGATAATCTACAAACTCTAAGAGTTAACAGATTTGAGCCCAGACTACCACACCCAACAAAACTGTCAATCACAATAGAAGGAAAAAGCAAGATATTTGGTGATAAGATCAAATTTAAGCATATATATCTATAAATCCAGCCCAAGTCTACAAATCACACCTACAGAAGGTGCTTGAAGGACAGCTTCATACTGAAGAAGGAAATCATCCCTGAGAAAACACAAGGAATAAATAATCTCTGACCAGCAAATCAAGGGGGTACAATAGAAACACACCATAACAATAAAATAATGAGAATCAGCAAACACAGTTTATTGATAGCTCTCCCTCATTGACAACTCTCAGTATCAATGGTTTTAGCTACCATTCTTTTAGTCTGTGTCTTTTTACTGGCTAATTAAGACCATTGATATTGAGAATTATCAATGAGCAGTACACAACCAGGATCCATCATTTTACTGAATCCAAGAAATGTGTCTCACCATCAAAGATAAAAATTACCTCAGGTTAAAAGGATAGAAAAAATATTCCAAGTAAATGGACCCAAGAAACAAGCTGGTGTAGCCATTTTAATATCTGATAAAACAGAATTCAAACCAAAACTAATCACATGAGAGAGCAAAGGACACTGCATACTCATCAAAAAAAAAAATCCACAAAGAGGATGCAATTCTAAACACGTATGCACTAAATACAAAGACCCCCAAGTTCATAAAGGAAATAGCAGTAGAACTTAAATTATATATTGAACCTCAAACACTGATAGTGTGTGACTTCAGTATATCATACTTCCCAATGGATATGTCACCCAGACAAAAGCTAAAAAGTAAGAATGCTGAACTAACTGACATCATAAACCAAATAGATTTAACGGATATTTATAAAACCAAAAAAATTAAAGGATATACATTTTTCTCAGCAAATCAGGGATATTTTCCTGGACTTGATCACATACTTGGACATAAAGAAAGTTTCAAAAGATACAAAAAAATTGAACACTATGCAAACTATCAGACCACCATGCATTAAAGCTGGATATCAACAATAATAGAAACAACAGAAACTTACACATTCATGAAAACTGAACAACTCACTACTGAATGAAAAATGAGTAAAGACAGAAAATAAGGAACAAATTAAAGATTTCCTAGAATCAAGTGAAAACGGATGACTGCATGTAGAAAAAATGCAAATAAATCCATAGTTACACCCTTCACAAAACTCAGCTCCACATGGATCATAGACCTCAACATGAATCCAGAAACAAAGAACTGGACTGGTTCAAGAGAAAAGAGGGGAAAAACCTTGAACTCGTCGGTACAGGAAAACTTTCTGAATCAAACATCCTTAATACCGGAACTACAATCAACAATTAATAAATTGTGCTGCATGGCACAGAAAAGCTTCCGCATGGCAATGGATCATTGGGACAAAGTGGCAAGCTACACAACGGATTTTTTTTTTTTATCAACTACACATCTTATAGGAGGCTAATATCTAAAATTTCCAAAGAACTCAAAAACCTGGATATCAATGAAACAAATAACCCAATTAGAAAGTGGAATACAGATCCAAACAGAAAATTCTCAAAGGAGAAAATTCAAATGGCTGAGAAACATGAAAAGAAATGGTCAACATCTTTAGTTATCAGAGAAATTCAAATCAAAACTACTTTGAGATTTTATCATATGTCTTGCCAAATGATTAAGATCTATAAAACAAATGACAGCTTATACTTGAGAGGATGTGGAGTAAAGGGAACATCCATGTGTTGCTAGTTGGGGGTGAAATTGTACAGCCACTATAGAAATCAATGAGGCAGTTCCTCATGAAGATGTGAACAATTATAGCTCAAAATATACTCAAGGAAAGTTTCATCCTACTGCTGTGGAACAATCTTTGTACACTGTAAATATGTACTGCTCTCATTGTTAATATGAAGATCAGAGAACAGAACAAGCCACTAGATTAAACATAGAGGCCAGGCAGTGGTGGCACACACTAACCCCAGCACTCGGGAGACAGAGATCCTTCTGGATCTCTGTGAGTTCAAAGCCAACCTGGACTGCATGAGATTGACTCAGTCTAGGAGAGAAAACAGAGCCAGGTAATGGTGGCACAAACCTTTAATCCAAGTACTGGGAAGCACACACACTTTTCATCCCAAGAAGTGATGACTGGGCATAGAAAGGAATATAAGGCATCAGGAGACAGGAACTAAAGGCTTTTCTGCAGAAGTATCCCTTTCAGCTAAAAGCCCATTGGGCTGAAGCTCTTTCAGGCTGAGCAGTTGGTAAGGTAAGAGGTGGTGGCTGTGGCTTGTTCCTTTGTCTCTCTGATCTTTCAGCATTTACTCCAATATCTAGCTCTGTGTTTTTTATTAAAAGACCTATTAGCAATAAAATGACTTCTAATGGCAATCTGCTATACTCAGAGTACCTTGCTCAGCCATAATCAGAGAAGCTCCTTCCTTCAGCAGAAGGGAACAATATAGAGACCCACAGCAAGAGAATATGCAGAGAGTGAGGGGCCCTGGAACTAAACCCTGAATAATATGTTTCCATCAAATCCCTACTCACGGGTGTCAGAGGTGAAGAGGATGTAGAAAAAGTGTAAGAGCTAAAGGAAATGGAGGACACCAGAAAAACAAGGTGGCTAAGCATGACAGGACCAATGCAAATAAGAACTAAAAAGGGAAGAGGCATCATGTACAAGGCTGCTTGGGTCTGCACCAAATGGTCTTCGGGTATGAATTGTGGAAGGAGACACAAACCCTCACCCCTTAACCCAGGAACTATCTCCACTTGATAACTACTTGAAAATTAAAATTTAATTTTCTTCAAGATAATCTCACTGGGGAAACAAACTACTTGTAAAGGTAGGCCACATGCCCAGTAGTAGATGGCCAACATCAAAAACTCAACAGCATCCTTGTAGGTTCCTTGTTTCATAATGTGGTCTCGGGGCTTTTTTCTTTGTTTAATTTTAATATTTTTTTCACTTTTTCTGCCCTATATGTCCTTTGTGTATATATGACAACTTACAGTTTTGTGTTTTTGTGGAATTCCTGAGTTTGCAAATGAGTTGATCTCTACTTTCTTTCTGTCTCTTTTTTGGGCTCTTTTCTTTATGTTTGTTTTGTTTTATTCCAATATGTTGCTTTATCATATTACATTGTTATATAATATTATATTGTACTGTATTTTATTATAATTATTATTTGCTAGAAGCTTTTATTTTATAAGAGACAGAAAGGAGGTGGATGTGGATGGGAAGGAGGGTGGGGAGGAACTGATGGAGTAGAATGAGGAGAACTGTAATAGATACATTGTATGTAAAATGCATTTACTATGAAAGAAAAATTTAAACTTCCATAAAAATTATGCTCACATTTCTTATTATTTATATTTTAACCATATACAATTTAATCTTTAGTACATAGCTTTTCAGTTAATCTTTTAGTTTATGTAAAACTATGTAACTTTCAACATAACAATAAGAGTTTCATGAAACTAAATGTCTTACTTCTTATTTTCATTTATTTTTCCTTTGAAATCCTGAGGTACTGTGGTAGAAACATGTAATGTGCAGTCAATACCACTGAAAAATGTATCACTGTACTGACATGGACATATCCTTTTTATATGGGTAATATGATATTTTGCTATGCTCAGTATTCTTCAGTTATTTGTCTTATATTGTTTTATATTATGAACAATATCTGCCAGGTCCTGGTTTTATAGTGGGTGAACTAAGGTGCAAAGACAGTCATTTTGATGCATAGCCTATTACCTTAACCACTAATAAAAAGTACTTCTTTTCAAATGGCAAAGTTATTGATGATGGTAGTTAACAAAATGATACTGAGAATTATGCAACTGAAAGCTAATTAAATAAATGAGGCATCATTTTAAGAATGAAAAACTCAATGCAGGTAAAAGAGGGCTGTGCACAGGAAATTAGTTTACAAATGGCTAGGGCTTCCACAACACAGAGGGAGAACTAAATAACTATTTTCTGAACTGAAACCATTTTCTGAACCATTGTACTGAAAGTACAAAATTCAATCCTTTTCATGATATTAATTGTATATACCCAATTGAAGTGTGGTTATTAAACAAAATCAACCTTCTCAATATACATATAGGATAAAGACAAAGTAAATCCTTATTTACTGCAAGACCCAAAGTTTAGTTAGATTTCTGAAAAAAATATTAATGTATAATGGTCTTAGAGTTCTCCCCAACCAGAATTAAAAACATGTCTGACGGAAGTGTATATCATGTATTATGTATCATAAATATATATCCCTTATACATATGAAATAACGAATGACCTCAAGTAATTATGGAAGCTGAGGGGTCCAAGTCTGCAGCCAGCAAGTTACAGACCCAGGGAAATAATGTGCATTTCCATTCTAAGTCTGAAGATCTGGGTATAAGAGATACAAAAATTAAGTTTCACTTTAAGTACCTGCAACCTCTAGACTTAGAAAAAAAAAAAAAAAAACATGTTTCAGTCCAGGTCCAAAGGCTAAAGCACTAAAGGGCAAGAAGTTTCTACCTACTCCGTGTTAGTTGTAAACAGGTCCTCAATTGACTGGAAGCAAGAAGTCCACATTATGATAGGTGACTTGATTTCCTCAGTCTATTGATCCAAAGGGCAATCTCATCCAAATATGCAGTTATAAAACATTCAGTATACCATGGTCCAAATACATGTGTACTCCAAAGCCCAGCCGAGTTGCCTTATGAAGATTACCACCGACATGCTTTGATGATTTTATTAATTTTTTTTGAGAAGGGTGTTTTATCAACTACACTGAATATACAAAAAGAATACCTACTTTTGATAATTTATTGGCGAGAAATTGTCAGATAAATATAGAGATAGCTAGCGTATATTCAATACATAGCTGTACAACCACTGCCCCAGGAAACAGAGACTTTTATAATTTCTAACAGTTGAGAGTTTAGCTCATTATCAGCATCTGTGCTCTCAATTTCCTTACCACAGCTGTGTTTTTCCTGTGCTGAAACTTCACGTAACAGTGCTTAACAATGCTGCATATTGGTGAGTAGCTATTCTTACTCAACATAACATTCTTAAGATTCTTCCTGTTGTGAGATGTATACATAGTCCATTCAGAGGTACTATTAAATATTCCATTGGAAGGACATGCAGCATTTTATTTATCTCTATTTGGGCTGATATCTAATTAGGCTTACAAGCGTGGGGCTATATTCAGAAAGAAAATGCTACACAATTTTACACACATGGCTTCTGTTGTACATAGAACATATATATTCCTTCACTGAGTAAGTAGGTGTGTAATTATTATCTTATATTCCACACAGGAATTGAAAGTGGCAAAGTAGTGGGTCACTTTTAATATGTTTATTAAATCATTTTTAAAAATATTACGTGTATTATTGTTCAGCCTGCATGTAGTTCTGTGAATCACATGTGTGCCTGGTGCCTGTGGAGACCATCAGAGATTATTGGATCTCCTGAAACTGGAATTACAGATGGTGAGGAGTCATAATGTGGTGCTGGTCATTGAACTTGGGTCATCTGGAAGAGCAATGCATAGTACTCTTAATCATCGAAGCATCTCTCCAACCACAAAAGTGGAAATTCTAAACATTCAGAATATTATCAAAATTTGACATCATCAATTTTAATCTAAGAGATGTGGCTAAGGTGGAAATGGCACCTAGAGTTAAATAATTGCACACTCATTCAAACAAATAGGGATAATATGGTTAAATTACACACTATCAATTGTGAAATACAGTATAAGTATGAGTATTGAACTAAGGACAGAGGTCTCAGCACTTTAACCTGTAAATAGGAAAACATATAGGCATGAGTTCACTGATAGATGTGTAGATGAGAGCTTTGGAATTAAGAAACAATTTCATATCCCTTCTCTGTTTGTCCTAATTGTTTTCCTGCCTTCGTGCTGTGTTCCCTTCCTTTCTTCCTGTGTTTCTCCTTTTGTCTTGAGAAAGCATGTCCAAATTGGCTTCCATTTATTACCACAATTCCAAAAAAAGTAAAAAGATTCTTATTTACTGAAAACAATGATGTTACAAGACTTTTCTTAAAGTTTAGCTACGAAATATTTTCTGATTATATTAAAAAAAATAGGTGGTTTTGTGACTTCTGGTTGAATGTGTTTTCTTATTATTATTTTTATTTTTAAATTAAATTTATTTATTTTATTCTATGTATAAGCATTTATGTATGCATAATGTGTATGTCTGATGTTGCTGATCAGAAGATATTGGGTCCTCCAAAACAGGAGTCACAGATTGTTGTTAATGAACATGTGTATGCTGGCAACTGAACCCAAGTCCTATGCAGGAGTAACAAGTACTCTTAATCTATGTACAATTTCTTTGATCAGAAAGGAGTTAATTTATAAACAAAGATGTCACATTAAGGTCAGAGTTCTATCTTTTGAAATCAGAAATACTCACAAATTTAAGTGGAGTTTGTTCAGAATCATTTTTATCCTCTCATATGTTACGCCAGTATTTAGATGAAAATTACATGTTATTTAGTGTTAAATGCCCCACTACTAGCTAGCTCTGAAGTAGAAAATCCAACAAACCACAGGATCCTTCCTTTCAGTTTTATAAAATCAAGAGGACTTTTAAACTCATTTACTAAAAGACATTCTGCATTTAATTTAATTTATATAGTGATTGCATGCAAACACACATGCACAAACACAACATACACACCACACACCATAACACACACACACACACACACACACACACACATCATGCTCCTAAATTTAAAATTTGGAATGTCTAATATAAAATTCCTAACATGTACTCTGGAAAGACAAAGACAAAATTCAGTAGGAATGAGAACACTGAATTCACACCAGGGCCAGATGCTGCAGGTGTGCTGTGATTTCTCCCTACACATGATCCAGATAGATGCCTTATTGCTATTCTTCTCAAGCCCACCCATTTCCTCAGATTTGGTTTCCATATTTTTTGCCATGCATCTAGGTCACGTCATTGATGAAATACTCATGAGACTCTTGTGTACAGCATATATATGATATTCTAGATATTATTATTTGAACCTGATATGGTTGTCATCTGATAGGCTTTGGCATGATTTCTGGGCACTAAATATTCTGACTTCATCAGTGGGTCAATATATCCATTAATTTATACTATGATGAGATTATTAGAAAGTGATAAAAAGCAGGGGGTGAGACCAGGTTGGAGGAAGTTGGTTGTAGTTGGAAGTTTTCTATGTCCCGCCTGGCCTGCGGCTGAAACAAATCTCTCACCCACAGTCCTGCAGTCTTTTATAAAATAACCACACAGAGCCTTAATATTATTTATAACTGCTCAGCCATTAGCTCAGGCTTATTACTGACTAGCTTTCATACAAATTAACCAATAATTCTTATCTGTGTTTAGCCAGTGGTACCTTTTCTCAGTTCTGCCTTGTCATCTTGCTTCCTCTGTGTCTGGCTGATGAGTCCTGACTCTGTCCTCCCTCTTCCCAGAATTCTCCTCGTCTGCTTATCCTGCCTATACTTCCTGCCTGGCTACTGGCCATTCAGCATTTTATTTATCAACCAATCAGAGTAATACATATTCACAGCATACAGAATGACATCCCACAGCAGTTGGTGACTTAGCAAAGACCCTGGAAGAACATCCTCTGCCCACAGTTGGTCTGTGCCTCATTCTGCTTCCTGCACAGCAGGAGCTGAATTGGTTCTCTTCACCACAAGTTGCCACCATGGTGTTCACTCTCTTCAGTTACACTGGTGACCAGAAGCTACTGAACCAAATGACATTGGACTACAAACTCAGAACCTCTTAGTGAAAGTAAATCTTTGCTCCTATGAACTGTTTCCTTGAAATGTTTATCACAGTGGTGAAATGTGACTGATAGCATACATAACATACAAGAAAATCAGGTGCTAGAAATATTAATCCTTAATATTATAGCTAATGTTAGTATAACTTTACTGTATACCAGTCACTTTTCTACAGCTTCAATGCTAATTTAGTCATCAAAATGATGTTACAAGGCAGTGTAATGCATCCTTTTCTGTTAATATAATTAAACTTCTTAGGCATATTATCTTAATTAATAAAAAAGAATTATTTAATTCTCTGGATAGTCAAGGGATTGGCAGCAGAGACTGCTCAACTCTTGGGATCTTATAGGTAATTTGAAGGAGATATCATTTAACTAAATCACCAATTTGGAAGTAAAAGTATAACAGAGAAAGAGACAGCATGTGCTAAAATAAGACAGAAAATCTTCCCATAGTTGCCCCTGAAAGTTTGCCTCTAACTGTCCTGAGTACCTCCCATCCATTCTAGAGCCCACTTCTTCAAAGTATCTCACAGTTTCCAGAACTTGATTGACTGCTCTACTTCTCACACATGGTATCTGGAACACAACTCATAACTCTGCCATAGCAAATAGTAACTTTATCACCTCTATTTTAAGAATGAAGAAATGGAGTCATGAATCAGTTCAAACTTTCACTCTGAGCTTCTGAGATCCATGTATCATGTTTGATAACTTTTAGGTGAGTCACTGTGCAGCAGCCCCCTAGATGTAGAACATTGATCATTGCTTTATTCCTCATGGGAGACTGGGAATACTATGCCTGACACATAGTCTAAGGTGAGAAGAGGACTGCACATAGAGGATGGGTTATTCAATAATGGGATTTTAAAAGAAAAAATGTCCCAGGAAAAGAAAGATATATTGATTTCTTTGTGGGGAGACATGTCTTGAAAATTTCTTCAGCTCCTTTTTCTGTTGTCAACCCCGTTGTCCTTTCCTGTTCCCATGGGGAATGCGATCATGATTCAGGGTTTTTGTGTTTAATATGCGGTTCATTCTGAGCATGTGGTCAAAGAAGTACAATCCTTTGCCGGGACTGACATTAGGCGATGATAGAAAGGAACTTCCTCTTGCTTTCCCAGGGACATGCAATAGGCAACTTCAGCAGATGGATATGATTCCAGGAGTCCTCTTTCTTCCACTGTAGAAGAACTCACATGCAGAATGGAATAAAAGAGCTGCAGAGAAAAGTGAACTACTGTGACAATAAGGAGCAAGGGATTTGTAGAGGAGGCACCAGCTACAGAAACCACTGTTTCATCTTGAATTTTGCTTCAGCTAGTTTATTTTGGAACTTAGCCATTTGTCATTCCCACGGTACTGATTAATGCAGCAGAAAATCAGATAGGCTGAGAACTTTGGGAAAGCAACTGATAGTCCTACAGTTAAGCTAACTCACACGAAGAAGAAAAAAAATATAATTATCAGCCAGAAACAAAGTTCTAAAAACATACAGTCCATGAGATAAAAGATCAAATCATAGATGCAGGATGACATGAATCCCAAATTTGTGACAGTGGCTGAAGACCATGCTGCCCCACCTCATTGTCCAATATCCTATAGCCTCACATGATACTTATTTCTGCCCTGAGAAATTTGATCTTAGAAGACAGAAAAGCAAGCTTAGGCCAGCAAGATGGCTCAGTTGGGAAATTGCTTTCTAAATAGGCCTGCCCACTCCCCTTCATAACCTCTGACCTCCACACACTCATTGTGGCATATGTGGATACACTCATGTATGTATACACACATAAAAATAATATTTAAAAAAAGAAATCACACATATACTTAGAATCCAAGGAACAAGAGACTGCTTTCATATCTATATAGCAATAACACTGCAAATGAATTTTGAAAGAACAGAGATGGATAGAGTTGCACAGAGTTAGTGCAATTCAATTAAATATTAAGATGAGGTAGTACTCAGCAAGTGCCTGGATGGGTTTCTGGGGAATGGCTGAAGCAGGTAGCATCATGATATATGTTAACATATTTGTGTTCATATATCTTTTAAAATAAATAAAAATTATTGACATGGTTTGATTTTATTTTCAGTTCCCAATAGTATTGTGTAAGCCAATTGAAAACAAGCATTTAAACTGCTCTATATATTAAACCTATTAATTGTGAATATGACTTTGAAAATATCTTAGCTTGCCTTGTCTGGAATCTCTTAAGGTGCCTCCAAATTTGTCCTTTTTCCACAGGTCTCTTACACACCTGCCTCTTCACTTGGCTTCTTTATTTTGGCCCACTTGGATGTTTTGTCTACTCTTCATTGTAGTTATTTCTCATGTGGGCATCTCAATGCCAACTTTTTGCCATGCCCTTTCTATTGGGCCACTAGTTTAAGTGTGAAGTAAATTAAATAAATATGAGCATAGCTTTAGCGAAGAAAGCCAAACACACAACAAAGCTCAAACTAAGGCTCTGCAAATCATACAAGTCTTACTATTTGAGGCCACAACTAGAGAATATTCAAAAGAACAACCAGGCAGAGTCAATTCATGCTGTCATTTTGTTTCAGAGTAAGCAAGGTCCATAGAAATTCCAGCCACGCATATTCATTTACATTTAAGATTTTATGAATTGACAGAGACAATCAATTCATTCTTACTATGGGCTCAAAATCTTCCTGTTGGCATGTTGAAATGTGTTCACATTCAGTATCTGTTGGAGGTTACTAGAGGAAAAACAATGTGCCTACAAGCTTTTAATAGAACAAAATGTATATCTGTCAGCTCTGTCCACGAATTCAGGCATGGGTGCCTCAGATCAGCAATTTGCTTTAGCTCTGCTCCTGACTCACAAGAATGTTAAGTACTCAGGGGATTAAATTCTAGTCCTTTGGGGTTCTGTACACAAATAGGCTGATTTGGTCTAGTAATCAAATGAGATTTGCTTTACAAGAAGATGTGGGGAACAATTACTGAAACGAAACATAAATTGAAAGAGAAGCTGGTTGCTGAGCTAAAATGAGTGTCCTTGTTAAGTCTGAGAACAAAGATGAAGGCCACCAAAATAAACCATCCACCGTGAATGAGGCAAATATCTGCCCGGTTCCAGAAAGGTATTCTAAAATATTGTTCTTAAGTGTTAGGTATTTTATGAAGTACACTGATTTAAGGTAATTGTAATTCTTCTTTTACTACCCTGCATATAAGCATGATTTGGAATCAACTAAGTATTGTAGAATTTCTCAGAACAGTTTGTGTGTAAAAGAGAGAACAATGAACTCTCCCGAAACAGGAAGAACATCATGAACATACAAATAGCACTTCAGGAAGCTTATATTTTTAATTTTATTTCCCTATCTAGAATCCCTCAGAGGAAGAGGTTACCAGCTATCTCAGCCAGAAGATGCATAATTAAATATTAACTCAGCACATGAATTAACTTATTGTAATGTACGTTAATGGGTTAATAAAATAATATTTATTGAAATGTAGTCTTTGAAAACAACGAAAGGACAAATTGGCCTGTTTCATTCTTAGAGAGTTAGGATGATATCTCACTCCCACGACCCACCCCACATCTCCTCTCTCGTCTCTAATTCACTTTGCTCCCCTTCTTTGAGCAGAAGAAACACATGCCTTTGAACTCCAAGACCCACACTGCTTTCCTTCAGCACTCTTTTGTCATTTCTTGGACATTTGGAATTGTACTGAAGCATGCAATGGCTACTCTGGGATCTTCAGCTTGTGTGCGGCATGCTTTGGCAGAACTCAGCTTTCAGAACCATAACAGACTGTTCTCTCATAAATAAGTCTGTATCTATATATCTCTATCTTTTTATTGTGCAGTTCTATCTTCCTGGAAAGACCTAACACATTAAGCTGAATTGTGTTATTTACACTGTAGAAATTCTGTTTCTGTTAGTACATAGAGATCCCTTTGGCCTATCCACTAAAGAAGAGAAAAATTTAAAAATATTAACTAATAAAATACAATCATACACATAAAATAATAAAACAATAATAAATGCCATATTGAAATAAATTAATAAGGACATAACCAAAGATTATGATATACTTTACAGAATAAGGAAGAATTTTTAAGATTGGTAGTATGTTTAGATTTTTAATGATTAAAGAAATATGATAGAGAAAAATTGATCTAGATATTTCTACTGACAGTATGTTGGTTTCTCAGAAAATTAGGAATCAATCTTCCTCAAGACCCAGCTATACCACTCTTGGGCATATATCCAAGGAATGGACAATCATACCACAAGGACACATGCTCAACTATGTTCATAGCAGCATTATTTGTAATAGCCAGAACCTGGAAATAATCAAGATGCCCCTCAACTGAAGAACGTATAAAGAAAATGTGGTACATAATATACACAATGGAGTACTACTCAGCAGAGAAAAACAATGACATCATGAGGTTTGCAGGCAAATGAATGGAACTAGAAAATATCATCCTGAGTGAGGTAATTCAGACTCAGAAGGTCAAACATAGTATTTACTCACTCATAAGTGGATACTAGATATAAAGCAAAGGATAACCAGACTGCAACCCACAGCTCCAGGGAGGCTAGCTAGTATGCAAGACCCTAGGAAGGATGCATGGATTGCCCAGTGATGGAGAAATGAATGAGATCGACATGAACAAACTGGGGGTTGGGGGTAATGGAGGGCAAGGGATGGGGAATGAGAGCTTAGGGGAGGGGGAGGTTCAAACTGGAATGAGAAAAATTGATCTAGATATTTCTACTGACTGAAAAAGAAACACACGTGCATATGTACACACAGAGAGACATTTCTTTTGTCTTATTAATTTTAGAGTTGCTGGGGTAACCTAGACCTAGAAAGACAAATGTATCATGTTCTTACACATCTGAGGTTCTTCATATATAAGTTAATAACTTTTAGTAACTACAGAAATCAGAAACGTCAAATGGGACCATTGAGAGGTAGGAAGCAATTTAGAGGGGAATAACAGGGTACAAGTGATCTGATCGATCTGATCAGAAAAGTGGACACAAAAGGGGAGGCCCTAATTAGGAAGGAGAAGATGGAAAAATCCAAAATAAGGGTGAAAGAAGATAAATTAATGTTAAGGATGTCTTTAAAAGTCATACAGAATTATAACATTAGCTATCTATCTAAAAATACCTATTATTCACATAGGTCAGTGTATAAATATACATAGACAGTTTAAATGAAATATTCCAATCTGGGCTGACAGTGTTCCCGCTCACAAGGTCATGCAAGGCCATGTCCATGGACTACGTAACAAAAACCCAACACCAGGCATGAGAAGTCCTCTTTTGAGTTGTTGATTAGGATATTCAAAGAGAATCCCAAAACATTGTAGGCTAATGCTATTGCCTGGTAGTTTTGCCTCCACCACTGAAGATGAAGATGGAAGGTAAGTCCCTATTGCTGAAGATAGCATGCACTTCAGAAAAAACGATCCATAAGCCCTCAATCTGAAGCTAACATGAAAACACCCTCCCCAAGGACTAGCTCTCATGGTACCAAATAGCATCATGCAAGCTTCTAAAGCAGTTGTTCTCAAACTTCCTAATGCTGTGACCCTTTAAAACAGTTTCTCATGTTGTGGTGGTCCCCAACCATCAAATTATTTTCGTTTGTACTTCATAGCTGTAATTGTGTTACTTTTATGAATTGTAATATAAATATCTGTGCTTTGTAATGGTCTTAGGCAACCCCAGTGGAAGGGTCACATGGTCCCAAAGGGAGTTATGGTCCACAGGTTGAGAACCACTGTTCTAAAGGAAAGAAGCAACCAATAACCTTACCCAGTTACGATACCTATGAGCAACAATGACCAGTATGGTATGGAAGCACAAGCAGTATGATAATAGCATACATACCTTGAGAACAACAAACAGCTAATTATATTCAAGATCCCTAGTTGGACTTAAGACTTTCTCAAAAAAAGGGGAAATCATTCCTGATACTAGAAACCTGGCCAACTAAACAGCTCTGGTAGTAAAATCAAGAATCTTAGAGTAGAACCTACAACTGCAATTTTACTAAACCAGCATAATCCATAAATACATCTACAACACATCTCCTGCACTTAAGAGAGGAAGGTAGAAACTATGCAAGATCCCAAGGAACGGGAAGCTTGCTCTCATATTGTGTCTTCTAGTAGTGTCGGAAGCTGTATTCATGAAGTCTCACTGGTATGACTGCCTAAGTATGACCCGAACAAAGACATGGATAGACATTATAATGTGGAAGGGAGATATCACAGAAAGCCTCAATCTTAAACATAGAACTACTGGCAACTAAGGCATGCTGAGAAGAAGAGAAATGGTCTTCTCCAGAGAAGAGCACATTGGTTATCCAATTCCAAATGGTCGGCCCTGAAAATAATACATATCAGAAATATTATACAGCCTAAATGCATTGTATTTCTGTATTTGGGAACATAAATATAAATATATGTGTGTGTTTAATATATATTTTATATAAAATATTGAATGTATATTAACATGCAATATATTGTATTATATAATAAATATATGTTAATATACATTCAATATTTTATATGAAATATGACATATAAAGAAAAAGAAGCCATGAATTTGGAAGAGAGCAATTGGGACTTTGTGGGCAGGGTTGCTTAAGAGGCTAGAGAAGGAAAAATGATGTAATCATAGCATAAATTTAAAAAATAATAAAATTTATTAGAGTGTCTTTTAATTGCTCAAGGGCTGATTTCTTTGTCTTTTAAGGCAACATTTTCTTTGAAAATGGCAAAATTAATTCATATCTAAGGAAAAGAAAAATCAACCTGGGCTTTGAAGGGGCAGGCAGAAAATGTTCAAAAGAAACAAAAAATAAACTTTAAATATAGATACTCTCAATAATAATGTAGAATATTAAAGTTATATTTTAAATTCCTTAAAAGCTCTATGTACTTTTTCATAATATAACACTGGTAACTTCTTTAAGTCATAACCCATAATGCAAAATTCTAATTAATTATGATAAAGTGTTCAGGTAAGTACATGATAGAAATATACATTAAATTATTAATGTATGATTTTTTCCCAATATTTGTATTTACACAGATATTTGTAGCATTTGAAAAAATAGAAATTAAAAAAAAACACTAAAATCAGAATATACTTGTACCTTAAGAAAATTTAATTTGAAGAGCTACTTAATTTTACCATAAGATGAAGGGAAGAAAAGAAATTGAGAGAAAAATCAATAAAATTAAAAATAGGAAATCAATAAAGAAATGGAAAGTTGATTCTTTGAAAGGACATATAAAATAATCAAGCTTCTATCCAGAATAACTAATTAAAATAAGAATGAGGACAGAGTGTAGGTATTAGAAATCAAAGAATACCCATACATTAAAAACATACTAAGGAAAACTATAAATATTGATGTATCAATCACTTAATAAATTAGATGAATTGGTCTGGTTCTTTCGAAGATATAACTTTCACAAGCACATACAATAAGGAACAAGAAATGTAATAGATATCTATCTAGTAAGAAAATTGCATCAAAAACTAATAATGTTCTATACAGAGATCACTATATCAACATGAGTTTATTAGGATATTCTTCAGTGAGTTTCAGAAAGAAATTAATAGATCACCTATAATCTAAAAGTAAGAGAAAAGCAAAATACATTCTGTTTTATTCTTTACTTGTTGAGCTATCTCACCAGCTTCCACATTTATATTTCATAAACATTTCTTATTGTTATCTTATGCAAGTCTTGTCTGTATTACTTAATAATGTCATCAATCATTAACCTTACCTTATCTCTGTGAAGCTGTCTTAGTTACTATTCCATTTCTGTGAGTAGACACCATGACCAAACCAATATATAAGAGAAAGCATTTAGCTGAAGGCTTACTTACAGTTCCAGAGGGTTAGATCATTATCATCTTAGTGGGGGACATGGTAGCAGGACAGCAGACATGGTACTGGAGCAGTAGGTGGGACCTTTACATCCCATTCTGTAGGCTGCATACAGTGAGAGACACTGGACCTTGAGTGGAGTTTTGAAATCTCAAAACCTATCACCAGTGACACACCTCTACACACAAGGCCACACCTCTTAACCTTCCCAAACATCTCTAATACCTAGTGACAAAATATTAAAATGTATGAGCCTCTAGGGGATAGGGTCATTCTCTTTCAAATCACTGGAGTCTGATGAAATACTCTCCCCATTTTATGAATAATGAAACAAAATGGGCAATGTTTAAGAACAGTTTTGACATTGCAATAATGCTAATTTACAAATTTTACTTGCCTCCTTATCTATATTTTTGCCAATTATGCCTTATATTACTGTATCTATTGAATTAGTCTATAGATAAACCACCTAGGGATCTTATTAAAATCAAACTCTGGCTTAGTAGGTCATAGATGGGTCAGATATGTCACTTTTAAATAATCTTCCACGTAGTATACTTTGAAAAGTAAAGCTTTAGATCTTTCCCCTTCTATTAAGTCATTTTAGTTCCTAACAGGTCCTTAGACAGAATTTATTATTGTTAAAAAATAAAATAGATAGTAGGGTTCAAATGAATTAAATACATTTCATAACTAGACATATACACAGCAATTAATAACTTGGGCTGAGTGAGGATGGGTGATTGTAAACTTTTTATGCTGTGACTATGAACCTTGGCATTATGTTCTATCTCCAGAGATGGGGTGCTGTTTTGTTATTTTTCTATATTTGGGAAAATATTCCTACTGAAACACATGTGATGATTAATACTGTTTTTCAACTTGACATGGTCTAGAATAACCCAGGAGTGAAACCATTCTTCCTCTATCTGCAAAGACAGAAACAGCTGCTTTCATCTATATCTGGCTTAAGAGATCTGCTTTCTCTTGTCATGTGTCACTGCCAAAACTGCTCTGGTGCTGGCCAGGAAAAGTTTCCTATTTCACTGTCATCTTTTTTAAAACAATAGATACTTTATTATTTGTATGTGAGTGAGTGAGTGAGTGAGTGTGTGTGTGTGTGTGTGTGTGTGTGTGTGTGTGTGTGTGTGTTTCCATGTATACACATCTATCTATGTGGTAGTCCACTGAGGACAGAAAGGAATGTCTAATCTATTGGCACTAGACTTATAGGCAGTTGTGAGTGCTGGGAATCAAACTCAGGTTATCTGCAAGAGCAGAAAATGCCCTTAACTGCTAAGATATCCCTCCATCCCTCTACTTTTATTGTCTTGCATGAGTAGACTGATCTCATCTCAGCACTACAGTATAACATCCCATGGCATTGTTCTAACTGTATGAACAAAATCAGTTTCATCAAGCAATGTTATATTCATGATTGAAACATCATTCTACCACAAGTGTTCTATGATAGATGGGCTCCTTTTAGTTAGACATATTAACTACAATGACAGAAAAATGAAGTGAAACAAAGGTATTTATTAAAGACTGCAATCTAGTCCTCAGATGCTCCAGGAAGGCTAGAATATGGGAAACAGAGATTAAGCAGATAGAAACAATACATAGTGCTGAACTACCTAAAGGCTTGATTCAAGTACAGGCATTGTAAATCATCAACATGAATATTAACACCAGACATTTTGTCACAGATGCTTCTGTGCTTTGTGACATTGCCAAGCTCTGTTACATATACCAGGTAGGAATTCCTCAATAAATAAATGATAGATAGCCTGGCGGTAGTGGTGTATGCCTTTAATCCCAGTACTCAGGAGGCAGAGCCAGGTGAATCTCTGTGAGTTCAAGGCCAGCCTGGTCTACAGAGCAAGATCCAGGACAGGCACCAAAACTACACGGAGGGACCCTGTCTCAAAAAAACAAACAAACAAACAAACAAATAAATAAATAAATAAATAAATAAATAAATAGTGAGTTCCTTCTCATTTTTCTGTTGTTTTGAAATAGTTAATAGGGAAAGGTATACCAAATGTCTGCCATTTACCAAGAAAGCTATAAAATTCATACTTTCACCCTTCTTTTATAGCAGTTTTGCTAACTATAGAATATACTTTCCTCTATGAGCCTTCTTTTCAGATGAAGATTTTAAGGCGGCACCATAGTGTCCTGGATATTTCTTAGCTTCCTGAAGGGAAAGAGTACTCATCTGGGCTTCTAAGGATACCCAGAGAGACCCACTGACACACTGATTATGTACACAAAATAGTAACATAAGTGATTGAATATTATAAAAATTACCATATTTGGAGAATCAAGGACTCATAAAATCATTCAAATTAAGCCAATCATTCCTTTATATTTTATATAATTCTGCATAATGTAAAATTTAAATATTTGAGTATTTATAGAATTTTCATCAACTTAGTATGTTCTTTCCTTATTTACATGATTCTTACAATTGAATTAAATAACTTAGTTCATGCTCTGCTTGTATATGTTATTTTGAGAATATAAATGCAACATCACACTATTATCCTCACACATTTACAACAAATAGGCTATGAAATAAAATAAAATACTACTGTTTATTTTATATTGTCTTAGTATAATCACAAGAGAAAATATGTAGGGCTAAATATCTTTCCTGTCTCTGTCTCATTTCTTCAGCTAGAAGGTGAAGACTATACTTTCAAGGATGATTTCTATAGTTCCTTAAATGAGGCTGTTGATCTTTCTCATGGTACCAGTTTCAGGATTAAAGGAAATATAAATAATTCAGTTACATTAATTCAATATGCATTCAGAACTAAGAGGGGGGTAGGCACATTTAAATAATTTTTTACCAGTAAGTAGCCTGGCTGTCAAAAAGTAAATTCTGACTTTACGTGGACAAGGCTGGTAGCTACTCAGATTCCTTTACTCTAGAGCAAGGCGGACATTTTATGTGAATTTGAAGTTACAAACTGTGGAAAAGCACTTTTTTTTCTGGAAAATCCAATTTACCTTTGAGAACTGAATAAATAACCTTGCAAGAACTATCTCAGATTATAATGTGCCATACAAACTGAACTTTAAATGTATTTCCATGTATAGCAATTCATGGGATCACACCCCAAGAGTAGGCAAGGGATTCAGAAAAACTACTCACTATACACATGCTTTATTAAATGGTGGTACTGGGATTTACTGACAAATACATCCAGAGCTTTCTTGATCATACTCTAATTTTAAAGTTCAAATAATTCTTTGAGCACAGAGTAAGCACCCTGGCTTGAATTCACTTCTTTTCTCATTAATAGCTGTAAGACAAAAAATTCATTTACGCCCCAGTTCTTTTGTGTCTAGAAGGCCTTCTTTCCTTGGTATCTTTCATCTGCTGTAGCTCTTAAATATTTCTGCTTCTAAATTTTCATAGTTTCCTGTGTCCTGAAAGAAGGGGTTTAGTGATGACACCTCATTTGGGGCTGAGTCTTCTAAAGTCTCTCACTTTCTCCACATTGTCCAGTTGTGGGTCTCTGTATTAGTTCTCATCTACTGCAAGAGGAAGCCTCTCTGATGATGACTGAGCAAGACATTGATCTATGGATATAGCAGAATGCCATTAGTAATCTTTCTATGTTCCTTTAGCAAAACAATAGTGTCTGGATTTCCACTAGACACATGGCCTATCTAATCTTAGGTTCTTGGCCTCTCTCAAGCAGAGTAAGGCACAAGTTTTATTGTAACATGAATCCTAATTGGTCTTATTAATAAAAACCCAGAGTCAGACATCAGGGTGAAAACTGAAAGATCAGAGAAGCAGAGCAGCCAGCCACTAGTCCTTATCTCTACTCAATCCTTAGCCAAAAAGTACCAAGTTCCTGTCTCCCCCAGGCATTATCACTTCCTCTCTCACCCAGCCATATCACTTGCTGTTTTCTCCACCTAAGTGCTGAGATTAAAGATGTGTGCCACCACTGCTGGGCCTCTAGTGCTAGCTCTGCACTCTGATCTTCAGGCAAGATTTATTTGTTAAAGCATAAACAAAATATCACCACATGTTATTTCATGGAGTAGATTTTAAATCCAATCAGATAGTGGTTGATTTTTCCCACAATGTTTGTGCTACTGTTGCACCAGCAAATCATGCAGACAGGCCACCATTGTAGACCACTGGGTTTGTAGCTTGGTTGGTGTTTAAGGTTTTACTCTGATAGTATACAGAGTACCTTCTAGTACCATAAACACTAGTTAGTAGGGTGAAAGTTATAGGTAGATACCAACTCAATGTTTCCTTGTTCATTGAGTTATGTAAATGTTGTCTTCAGCCACAGAACCTTACCTCAATTTGTAGAGAGCACCAATAGCCTTTGCCCAAAGCTATTTCAGGGTTTCCATTGGGTGTCTATGGCCAACAGCCCAATTAGATGTAATCCATTCCTGACAATGGAAGTTTCACTTGGTAATGAAAGGTATATGATTGGGACATTATCTTCTCTGTTATTTCTTGACTACATTTAGATTTCTTTCATATAATAATTAAGAGCTCTTTATTATGCAACCTCTTGTTGTGGAAGTCCCTAAGTCAAATTTTGGGCCTGTGGGTACCAAAGCATATAATAGCCCAGTTTTCATACTTTTATTATCCCAGAAATATAGCTTCATTACCCAATGACTGCTATTTTCAGCAGTTACACAAGTGTTTAATGAATGAAATTTACAAAATGAATTCTAAGGAGCAATACTCAAAATAAAAGTGGTATTTAAAAAAAAATGATTCATTAGTAAAATGTTAGAAAGTAATCTCTCTTACATAAAGTTATCCACAAATATTTATGTACAAATCTGTTCACAACTGCAAAATCCCCAAAATACAGTTTTACCAAAACAATTGTATATTGTGATGCTTATTGTAAAAGCAATAAAATAGAAATGTTGTCGGAAGTTTCTCAGGTCCTGTCTAGCCCCCAGCAGTCCAGACTAATCTCTCTCACTCACAGTCCCACAGCCACTCAGACCCAAGTAAACACACAGAGGCTTGTATTATTTACAAACTGTATAGCTTAATGGTTCAGGCTTCTCACTAGCTAGCTCTTATAATTTAACCCATTTTTATTAATTTATAAGTTGCCAAGTGGCCATGGCTTACTGCTAGTTTCACACCTTGCTTCTCCTGGTGGCAGGCTAGTGTCTCTCTCCTCTCTTTTCTTCTCCCCATATATCTCCCCTCCTCCCTCTAAGATGCCTTGCCATAGGCAAATAGCTTTATTTATCAACCAATTAGAGCAACAAATATTTATAGCTTACATAAAGACATACCACAGCACTTCTCCTATTCTGTCTAATCAAAAAGGCAAGTTTTAACTTTAACATAGTAAAATTACATATAACGAAAGAGTTATCGAGCAAGAATTGCAGTTACAATGTCTAGTTTACTTATATTTGGCAAATTTAAAGAAAATATTCTATCTATTCTAAATTTGTGAATCTAAAGATTAATATCAAATTTATCTTTTATCAGAAACAGGTCAGGCTGTGGTACAATGACTTGTCCCCTGGTCAAAGCCAGTTCTCAGCATGTAGGCTTGACCTACAGCAAGGCAGATTCCCAGTGTGATACACAGAAGTGTCTCCAAGCCATGCAACATGTTGTGTGGCAAATTTAGCTTTTGCTAGTACAGACATAAAAAAAACAAACAAACAAAAAAAAACTTTCTGGTCTACATGCTGCTTGTTGGAGGCATAAATCCACTTCTTTCCAGAGTTGGCCATAGGCATACTTCTGCCATGTTGAGAAGCTGAGGTGGGTAGAGTCAGCAGCCAAGGCTGCCATGTTGGTCTGAACCAAGCAGTTAGCATTTTAAAATCTCTCCTGGTCAAAGAAGGATTATAGATTCACAATAAGATAGATTCAGATGGAATAAAACTCTAAATGGTTTACAATGTGTGTAAAAATGTACATAGGCTTGGAAGAGAGAGGAAAAGGAGTATATGGAGTTATATAAAGAAATAGATAATTGTAAAAAATAAAGTCTTTAAAGAGACAGTACAATTAATATAAAAAATAAGCCACATAAAGATGGAAATCACACAGGGAGTCTGGATTATATTGTCTTTGGGATTTTTAACTACAGAAAGACATTTGTTTGTAAAGGCTGCTGAGTTAAAACTATATATATATATATTTAAAGATATTTTGACTTCAAAATTTGTGTCTAAAAATATGTTACTTTGGAAAAGAGATTCTGCTTTTGTTTCCATAGAAGATGAGACTCTATGGATTGTTTCCAATCTAATATGGTTTGATCAAGGAAGACTCTCTGAGAGGCCCAAGATGTTCCAACATCCAGAACAGCTTCAAGGCAACTGACTCAGACAATGCAACCTCACAGACTACTCCAGTCAAGACTTCACCATAATTCTTAATTTTCTCAGGATCCCCATAAGATTACCAGTGCCCCAAACCAGCAGGAAGTCATATGAGAAGCTACACCCAAATTCCCAAAATATTGTTTATAAATGTTTATTTTTATTTAAAGGGAGTTGATTACAAATGCAATCTCTTTTTTAAAAAAGAAAAGGGGATAGTATAGATTGATAGGATTAAAGGTTAGTTTATTGAATCTACATTTAAAGGGCAACAACTTGTTTAAAATGTTTTACATTTTACATTGCTATGGATTGAGTTTAATGATACAAAATTAAAGTTAATTTTATTATACTGTATGTATATTTCTACTCTTGTTTAAGGTATTATATTTGTGGAGCTCATTTAAAATTATAATATGTAATTAAGAAATACAGATTAATAATTAGTCATCCATGATAATCAAACTTACAATCATGTTAGATAAGTTTTCTAGGTATACAGAAGTATATTTCAATTAGATAGGTAATCTTCCAGCACTTCAAAGACCTACAGAATATGGCAATTAAAATATTTTAAAAACTTAAGACTTTTCTGGACAATGAGACACGTCTGCTCTTGGCAGCATCAATCTACTTTAGAGAAGATGATGGGCATTGAAGAAACTCTATATGGAGTTTACTTTCTTTGTGGCAAAAGTTAGCTCCTGGGCAAAAAAAGTGCCCTAGCATTGACTGCTGACAGGATGCTGTCCAAAATGGACAAGCAGGACACAAAACAAAGGATTGCTGATCCTTGCCAAGACAAGGTAGAAAGACTCTTTAGGAAATCCTGCTTCTCAGATGAGTCTGTAAGATATGCTAAGCCTATAGGCCAAAGATAATGCCCCAGTGTTGCAGAGAAATCTCAGGTGACTGTCCAGGCAGCTGTTTGTTTCTGTCAAAACTCACATTTTTTTTTTTTTGGAAGTCGCTTGTTTACACTTCCTGTTTTACTAGGTAATATTATTTCCTTCATGGGTCTCTGAGGGAGTTGAAGATTAGATAGTTATACTATTCCTTGTTAAGAAATTCAAAAAAGAAACTCACTAAAGAGGTGTAAAGTGTATAAGCTTGAAAGACATCAAAATATAGTTTGGGTAATGCAAATTAGGATAGAAGGTAAATTAGATACAATCCTTTGGATTTACAAAAATAAGATCGATAATGGAGTATTTCCTGTGAATTTGTCAAATGCAAATGGACTAGACATTATTGATATATTTTTGTTTGTATATATTTTATATAGTTATTGTATTTATTGTAGGTAGTTTTTCTTATATTAGTTATAACTTTTTATTTTTTTATTTTAGACAAAAAAGGGGAAATGTGGTGATATATTATGTTCCCCAATATATCATGTACCCTCATAAAGCTTATATGAGGATCAGAGGAAAAAGCCAGCCACTATATTAAACATAGATATCAGGCAATGATAGCACACGCCTTTAATCCTAGCATTTGTGAGCAGAGATCCATACTGATCTCTGTGAGTTCAAGGTCACACTGGGAACAGAGCCAGGCATGGTGGAACACGCCTTTAATTCCAATGTTAATTAAACATAAATGTCTGGAGGTCTGTACAGACAGACAGGAAGTGGTAGAGCTGGGCAGAATAAGGAAGTGATTTAATTGATGGAGAGAGGAAGTAAGAGGGCAGGGACAAAAGGCATATGAGCGTGGGTATACAGGAAGTAGTTCTCTTTGGAAGCTGAGGAGTTGGTGAGGTAAGGTTGGCTGTGGCTTGTCCTATTCCTCTGATCTTTCAGTTTTAACCCCAATATCTGGCTCCAGGTTTTTTATTAATAAGACTGCTTAGCAATTTGTCTTACATAGAAACAGTATTATTCAGAGATGATTAAAGGTAATAGAGATTGCTTTCTACTAGAGGATAACTTTTTGAAATGTAACTTTTACTTTTAACTAGATCCTTGGAAATTTTTCTACATGTTCAGAATTTATTTCAAGTTGTATCACACTATAATTTTAAACAGTAGCTTCATTGATGTTGACCAGTAATAATCTTTGCCTGATGATCTGCAGGGATCTCCAATAAATAGCTTGGTTGATGATCTTAATGTAGAAGTGTTAAAGTCAGTACATTAATACTAAAACATTCCAAAAAAAGGATGGATAGATGGCTCAATAGATAACTCATTTGTCATACAGGTATGAGGAACAGAGTTCAATAGAACACATGTAAATGACCAATGGATATGGCAACTAACATGTCATTTCAGTTCTGAGTTGGCAGACAGGATCACTGAGCAAGTTGGCTAGTTTCAACTAATCCTTATGCGTGGACTCTAGTTTCAGCTGAGAGACCCTCGATGATTAAGGTGGATAGTCATCCTATCAAAAGATACCTCCAAGTCAATCTCAGTTCTCCACAAACATATGCATGTGCTTTTAGCTAGAGTTTTCCTGCCTTGCCCACAGTCAGGACAAATCTTTGTCACCTGCCAGTCCCACAGCCGCTCAGACCCAACCAAGTAAACACAGAGACTTATATTTCTTACAAACTGTATGGCCATGGCAGGCTTCTTGCTAACTGTCCTTATATCTTAAATTAATCCATTTCTATAAATCAATACCTTGCCACATGGCTCGTGGCTTACCGGCATCTTTACATGCTGCTTGTCCTGGCGGTGGCTGGCAGTGTCTCCTTCCACCTTCCTGCTATTTTCTCCTCTCTGTTAGTCCCGCCTATACTTCCTGCCTAGCCACTGGCCAATCAGTGTTTTATTTATTGACCAATCATAGCAACACATTTGCCATACAGAACATCCCACAGCATGTGCTTCTATACACATATACATGCCCATATGCTTATAAACTCACAAAATATACACATATCACACATGTACATGAAAAAATAATGTAATAACATATTCCAAAATAGTTCAGCCCAACTAAATCTCCAGCAATACTTATTATAGTTTGATTGCTTTGGATTCCATTATATTTTAACTTTTCCATTTTAAGTAAATATAACCTTGTATAGCTTTCTGTCTTCATATTTCACTGTAATCTGTGATGCTAAAAATTTAACAACTTAAATTGATGTCTTCATAACAACCACCCAAAATCAATGATTTTGCAAAAATAAATATGATTAATTATACTTCATCTGTAGTTCTTTCAATTCAAGACACCCTTCCAACCTGTGAAAATGATCAGTGTGCAAGATGTTCTATTTTATTAAAAATAAATTAACTGAAACATTTTGGCATATTTTCATTCTCTATATCTCTACTGAGAAATTTTAGTTAGATCTCTGCAGAACAATGTCTTTTTAAAGGTTCAATTCATATTCTAAATTATAGTGGTTTGTGTTATCACTTGTAGCTCTCAGGTACCCACACCAAGAATCATATGGTTGACTTTAACACAACAGTGTCTTCTTTTGGAACTCTTGAACCATTATTGAAAGTGGCTTAGCATGTCAGTGTGATACAATTTCATTAAAAAATATCTTATTTAAAATAAACCATAGGATTTACTTGATGTCTGCAAAGCCAATGAGGGTCAGCATTATTTTTAATGTACATTATATCACCCTATTAAATGATGTAATTTTGTTGCAAGCATTTATATTAAAAAGGATATATATATATATGAACTATTATAACTTAGTTTAATATTTTCCATAATTCAAGATATATCTTCATTGTACTGATATGTGGCATTTTGTTATTGTTTTACTTGAACATTTGAAAGGAAATACTTCTGGCCATGGAAAGAAATGTTGCTACCACTTCTATTTGACAGTGTAACTATGTTTAAAAATTGAGTTAGATTAAGCTAGGAAGGACTTTATAAGGACATGTAAAGAAAGCATTTTTTACATCATGATACTGCACAAAACTTCTACATAGACTTATTCAGTGAAACCTACACAAGAGAAAGACAGTAGGAAGAGCTGTCACAGCTGTTATTAATGATGAAATCTTTATCTGCTTAGTGATGGGCTATTGTCCAATTATTTTCCATGGCTCTCAAGGTCTGCATAAATTTGATAAAATTTTCTTGTTTCCATCGTGATTTTTTTCTGAGGCTCCTTCCTGGGCAAGTCTCCAGAATGGCAAGCTCATGTAGATTTTAAAATATCCTCTCCATATATCACCCACACTTGTCCTGCTTGGGGATGGATTGATGTCTGAGCTCAGACAGTTGTAACTAAGTTGCTTTTCTCGGCAAAAAGAAAAGAAAAAGTGTCCAGTTTGCTTCAGCTGTAGAAGGGGGTCCCTTCTACTTGGTGATTTTTTTTTTTATTTTTTTCAACATTCTCCCAGTGAGGTCAGCACATAACTTATAATTACTATGAAGAAGCCCAATAAAAACACCTTTTGCAAAGGGCAGGCCCAAAGTCACTCTTTCCTCTTTCCACATTACGTAACTTTTCTGCATGGGTAAAGTATGATAATGAAGGTTATTATTACAGTTCAAGCAATGAACAACTGATAGACTGACTTGACACTGGCCTTTAAAATTTAGATATTCAAACTATTAGTCATCTTTCGTCCTTATCAATTAGTTTTTAAAATAATTTATAAACTCTAAAATTAGCACTACTCATTCCATAGACCTTGAGGTATTTTTGTTGTTGTTGTTGTTGTTTTGTTTTGTTTTGTTTTTCTTTTCTAAAAAAAAAAAATTTTCCGAACGGTGATACAGAAGAAGTGTGAGGATCTCGAATACAATGGCCCAGATCACGGACAAAAAGCAAAAACAAACTGTTCTGCTCCTCCGGGTGTTAGTTACAGGATTAGCACATGCCTAATGAAATTTAAGTCACAGAACTGGAGTATAGGATAGTCTTAGAGGCAATCTTTAAGTAATCTCAGGTTAAAACTCCAACAATGTCAGTTAAGAGGAAAGAGAAATGACTCCCATAGAATTAAAGAGCTTTGCTAAAGTCAAATGGTGACTGTGGAGCAGAACTTAAGCCCTAGGCCTCCTGGTTTCCAAACCACTGCCCTCACTCTCAGATAATAATTATAGACTAAGGAAATCCTCATTTACTGACAAATCATCCACAAAAAATGTCCTTAAACGAATGACCGCAACAATCTTTGACAAGTAACTACTGCATTGTTTCAACGATGATCAAGATGGATGTATGAAACTTATATTTTCACACCTATCACTGATTTACATGCATTGGCACAACTAGGGAAACAGTTAAATGGTCTTCAGTTGTTGCAATTTTTGGCAAATGTGGGTGAAAATGATTGAAATGTACATCTATCAGTTTCAACTGATAGTGAGGAGTTCAACTGTCGAAAGTTTCCCTGTTCTGCGGAAGTGCAGAAGGGTTGCAATAACAATTTGATAAGCCAGAATGAAAAGGCTACCATTTCTCAGCTTCTTCACATGTAAAATGGCCTAATGAAGGCATCAACACTATAGGGAAATCTGGAGATTAAACACACTAATGTATCTCTGCTGTGCATGCTTATTGCCACTGTGATTATTACGTTTTAAAGATGTGCAATGATAAACTATTTTCAAGATCACGGCTATATTTTGCTCATAATTGTCTGTGCTCTATAAAGGATACATTCTTTTTAATAAAACATTTCCTGCAAAATTGCATCCAAGGCGTTTCCTGAGCGGAATTGAAAGCTGTGAGCAATAGGATTATAACATTAAAAATGGATTGTATATAAATGACTTTATACTAAGTTTGAACTAAAAATAATTGCTGATCAAGGTGTTAAAACTTAGAAATGTAAAGTGAAACATTTTTCACATATATCTTCTATAGCTAACTGACTTCACCTTCCCTCAGTTTATATGTGTAGGGAAAAATACACTGCATTAGTTTCCCTAAAAAACTGCCAGTCCCATATCTCTAGTTCTTGATTTGATATTTAAGAGGCATTATATACTATAAAACACAAGCAAATAAGTACTCTACATTTTGTTTCCCCTTCAGATGACAGATTGATCATTATTTGAGTTTTCTACATTTTTATGTCTACCTAAATGCCAGGCCTTCAACTAGAATGATATAGTGATTTAGCATAAAATATGGAATTATTGAAAGAAAAAGGCAAGAATCTATCTAAAAATTAAATCAGAATCATGAAAGTTATTTGTTTCAATGATGAGGTATATATGGGGTTTAAGTAAACAGGAAAGAAGTTCACATTAATGCATCTTGAGAAAAATATACCTTGTGCCTTTCCTGGATCTCGCTCTGTAGACCAGGCTGGCCTCAAACTCATTAAGATCCGCCTGGCTCTGCCTCCCAAGTGCTGGGATTAAAGACGTGTGCCACCACCGCCAGGCGAAATCTAATTCTTAGGAGATTGAAGCAAGGGATCAAAAGTTTGGGACCAGCATAGGCTGCATGGTGTAATTTAGTCTCACACACAAAGAAAAAGTCACACTCTCTGTATATACAGCACATTTTTGTCTTCACAAGGATTGGCTGGAGCTTCAGCTGAAAAAAAAAGAATGCATAAAAGTATTCTTTATAAAGAGGTGTTTTCCTGCAATATTTAAACTTATCCTAATCATCCTAGAGGTATAAGGTATACTAGTCACACAACCACAAATCTTCTGGGAATCCTCTTAGGTCATTTTGGAGACGTTATGGATAATATTTTGCATTGATCAATAGTTTAGATCTAGATTCTATTACCAGCACATATATGGTGGCTCATTAATATCTTTATCTCCAATCTCAGGATATCTGACACCTTCTTCTGACCTATGTTGGCACCAGGCACATATGTGGCACACAGACATACATATAGGCAAAACACTGTTATACATAAAACAATTTTAATTAAAATAAACCATAAAGAAAATTTTAATTACATTTATTTATTTACTTTTTAATTTATTGTATGTATCTCTGTGGGTGTGTACCTCTCTGTTTACCTGTCCCATGCTAAGGATGTAAAGGTCAACTTACTATCCATAGTTCTTCCTACTGTGTGGGTACCAGACATGGATTCAAGATCATCAAACTTGATGGCAAGTGCCTTAGCCTGTTGAGACATCTCACCAGCTAATTTATTTGAATTGATTTATTTTTACTTAAAATTTTTTCATACAATATATTTTGATGATAATCTTTTACCTCCCCAACTCCTCCCAGATTCTCCCTATTTCCTACCTACCAAAGTTCATATTCTTTTTCTTTCAAAAACAAAACAAAACAGGAAAAACAAAACAAGAAAAACAAAAACAAGAAACAAATTAAAAGACAAACTTCAAAAAGTGAAATCAGTAAGACAAATCTATTAAGCCAAAATAAAACAAAAATTTCACACACAGAAAACATCGAGTCCCTTTTGTGTTTGCCAACTACTCCTAGGCATGTGGTCTTCCCTGGAGTGTGGCTGATACATTCAGTGACACCGCATTTTATACAACTGATTTTGCTAATGCCTGAAGGTATCAATTTCAAATGGCTCCTTGGTTAGAACTGGGACTTTATGCCCACTTCCTCTTCTCAGTGCCAGGATTTTGTCTGCTTTGAACCTTGGAAGGTTTCAAAAACACTGTCACAGTCTCTGTGAGTTCGTGTATTTATTAGTCCTGTAATGTCTGGAAGATGCTGTTTCTTCGAAGTCATCAACTATCTCTGGCTCTTTTTTGCATCTTCTCTATACAACCTTGAGCGAAAGGGTTAATAAAGTCATTCTGTTTAGGGCTGAGTACTCCAAAGGGCAGTTGTACATTTCTTTGTTAATTCCTATCAGCTGCAAGAAGAAGTTTCTATAATGAGGACTGAGCGATGCTCTGCTCTAGGAGTGTAGCTATATGTCATTATCTGGCAACGATGCTTTAGCAGAATAATAGGAATATTTTCCCCCTAGGCCCATGACCTGTCTAGTCTCATATTCTTGGCCACTTTAGCAGTGTCCTATATGAAGTCTGTCTCATGGACTGGACCTTACAGCCAATAAAAAAAGAGGGTTGGTTACTCCCATAACCTTTGTGCCACTGTGTCACCAGTATTTCTTAAAGGCAGACCTCTGTTTTAGCTGGCAGGGTTTGTAGCTGGGGGAAAATTATGTTTACTTTTCTCCCCTGGTAGTGTGAAGAGCACCTTCCAGTACCATGAATGCTAGCCAGTAAGGGTAAAGCTTCTAGTTGGACACCACACAAACTCCCCATATTTGATGACATAAGTATGTGTTTCTTTAGCAATAGGGCCTTCAAACAGAAATATTTTAGGCAAAAGAGTGGCTAAGCAAAATTTAAAATGTGCCAGAAGAAATAAATGTTAAAATAGATGAAATTAAGAAATGAATTAGTAAGCTTAAGGAGGGGTTACCTGGATATACATATTTGAAAGAAGGAAGAAAAGGTTTGGACTATATAGACTATATTCAAAAGGTAAATACATGGTTATTGGAGTTTAAGAGGAATTTGACAGTTCCATTGTTGTCTAAGCTTTACTGAAAGAGAGATATTATAAAAACAAATCAGACATAAATAAAAGTATCAAAGTAAAGAAAAGTCAAAGGTCACCAGACAGATTTAACTCAACCAACTCTTCTGCAAGACATCTTGTAGTCAAGTTCTCAATGATTACAGAAAAAGAAAGGATTAACAAACTACACAGAACAGAAACAAGACACCGATGTTTTCCAAGCTTGTCTAACTGAAGATTTCTCTACAGAAGTTTGAGAGGCCAGGATAGACCAGCATCAGAACTCTGCATTTCCGAATGAAATGGCATCCCACTGGAGCAACCTATTCTTATCAAAGATATAAGTAAGAAGAAAATACTAGAAGGTGTAAAATCCCTTCAGTTAGAAACTGTGTAGGAAGATTTAGTATACTGTATTAGTGTAGCCATGACACATAAGCCATTTATGTCTTTAGTATGAAGACTAGGATAATTAATATTATTAACACAGAAATACTGAAATAAGACATCAAAAATTCAAAATGTAAAGGATAATATAATGTAAATACAGTTTTTTATTATTATAATTTCTTTTTGATTTTTTTCACAACAGAGTTAGGTGACTATCATTTCAGAATATGTTATTATGATCCCAAAGATTTTTCTGTAGGACTAATGATTACCAAAGAGCAAAAATTTAATAAATAGATGTGAGCAAAAATAATAAACAAGGAGACAAAACCTGAATAAATGACTTGTCTGCAAAGGAAAATGGTAAGAATCAGAATGACAGTTAAGAACTTTAAGATTAGATGGCCAATTATAGACTACCAGCAAACATATTGAATGTAAATGCATTAAATTATCCAATTAAAAGTTACTGGGCTGGGGAGATTGCTTGGTGGTTAAAAGCATTTA
This sequence comes from Peromyscus attwateri, assembly GCA_902168425.1. Taxonomy (NCBI): domain Eukaryota; kingdom Metazoa; phylum Chordata; class Mammalia; order Rodentia; family Cricetidae; genus Peromyscus; species Peromyscus attwateri. Next base: position 34,143 of record CABHPP010142748.1, read on the forward strand.
CTGTTCTTCCTGAGGACACATGGAAAGAACTTTCCCCAGGATCAATATTATGATACACCACAAAAAGAAGTTATCTGTGAATTTTAAAAATTTAAAACAATATTGATTATCTTTCTGGTCACAATGTCATAAAACTAATAAGAAAAAAAACATTAAAAACTGTGCAAAGACCCAGAAATTATATCATAGAACTTTTCTCTGAATTAATCTGATGATACACTGTAACATAAATTGCTAAATTGTCTTTTTTTTTCCAAGATAGGGTTTCTCCATGCAGTTTTGGTGCCTGTTCTAGATCTCTCTTTGTAGACCAGGCTGTCCTTGAACTCACAGAGATCCACCTGCCTCTGCCTCCCGAGTGCTGGTATAAAAGACATACATGCACCACTGCCACCTAGCACTAAACAGTCTAAACAGTCTTTTTTTTTTTTTTAGGGTTCGACAGGAATATTTATTTGTGGCAAGCTGCAATATATTATATTGAATATATTATAGAGATTCAGCTGTATATAATAAGCTATACCTTGATTGACCAAGGAGTCCTTCAAGAGGGAAGCCATTTTCATGGAATAATTGGTGTTATCCAACTTTTAATATATATCAGCTGTCTTCTGCTATGAAATTCTTTTATTTATTTATTTATTTTTATTAAGAATTTTTTTCATTCGTTTTACACACCAGTCAAAGATCCCACTCCTCCACTTTTGGTGGGAGTGCAAACTGGTACAGCCACTTTGGAAATCATTATGACAGTTTCTCAGAAAATTGGGAATCAATCTACCTCAAAACCCAGCTATACCACTCTTGGGCATATACCCAAGGAATGCTCAATCATACCACAAGGACACATGCTCAACTATGTTCATAGTAGCATTATTTGTAATAAGCAGAACCTGGAAACAACCTAGATGTCCTTCAACTGAAGAATGGATTAAGAAAATTTGGTGCATATACACAATGGAGTACTACTCAGCAGAGAAAAACAATGTCATAATGAAATTTGCAGGCGAATGGATGGAACTAGAAAATATCATCCTGAGTCAGGTAATCAAGACTCAGAAGGACAAACATGGTATGCACCCACTCATAAGTGGATCTAGATATAAAGCAAAGGGTAATCAGGAAACAACCTACAACAGCAGAGAAGCTAACTAACAGGGAAGGCCCAAAGAGGGATGCATGGACCACCCTGGGAAGGGGAAATAGATGAGATCTCCATGAGTAAACTGAGGAGGATGGGTGGGCAATGGAGGGTAGGGGATAGGGGATGAGAACATAAGGGAATGAGTTGATTGAACTGGAACAGGGATGGAGGAGTAAAGCAATGAAAGAGATACCATGATAGAGAGAGATATCATGGGGATGGAGAGAAACCTGGTGCTAGGGAAGTTGCCAGGAATCCCCATGAATGACCTCAGCCTGGACTACTAGCAATAGTGGAGAGGGTGCCTGAACTGAACTGGCTTGCTCTAGAGAACAGAGTGGTGAATACCCTAACTGTCATCACAGAACTTTTCTCCATTGATGGAAGCAGATGTAGAGATCCACAGCCAATCACTAGACAGAGCTCAAGGAGTCCAGTGGAAGAGAGAGAAGAGGGATTCTATGAGCAAATGCATCAGGATAATGATGGGGAAACATACAGGGATGGCCAAACCAAACTAGAGGGAATTTATAAAGTTGGATCAATGGCTGTGGAGCCTACATGGGACTGGACTAGGCCCTTTGCATTGTGAGACAGTTGTGTAGTTTGCTCTGCTTAGGAAGCCCCCTGATGGTAGGATCAGAATCCATCTCTGGTGCATAAGCAGGCTTTTGGGAGCCCACTACCTATGATGGGACACCTCCTGCAGTCTTGAGGCAGGAGGAAGGGCTTGGACTTGCCTCTACTGGATGTGCCTCCCCATGGGAGGCCTTGTCTTCTTGTGGGTGGGAGTGGGGGATGGGTTGGGAGGGGGAGCCTGGGAGGGTCAGGAGGAGGGAAGAGGGGGATCTTTGATTGCTAAAGAGTCTTATTAAAAAAAAAGACAAAGCCAGATATTGGGGTGAATGCTGAAAAATCAGAGAAGTAGAACAAGTCACAGCCAACCTCTCCTTGCCAACTCTTCAGCCAATCTTGTTTCTACAAATCCTCAGAATGAAAACCTCTGAGTCCTCACCCCTGAGGGTCTCAGTTGAACTGTTGCTAAATGCCTCTAGTTCCTGGTCTTCATGCCTTATATACCTTTCTGCTTCCTGCCATCACTTCCTGGGATTACAGGCATGTGCCTTTCCCAAGCAAAGGCATGAGATCTCAAGTGCTAGGATTAAAGTTGTGTGCTACCGTGCCTGGCTCTGTTACCAGTGTGGCCTTGAACTCACAGAGATCCAGACATATCTCTGCCTCCTGAGTGAATGATAGGATTAAAGGTGTGTGCCACCACTGCCCGACCTCAATGTCTAATTCAGTGGCTGGCTCTGTCCTCTGATCCCTAGATAAGTTTATTAGGCTGTACAATATATTGGGGGACACAATATATCACCACAATACACCAAAAAAGCTGTTTCTTTGAAAGGTAAAAGAGGAAAATCCTTAGCTAGACTAACACAAAACAGAGAAAAATGTAACTGAATTAATTCAGATAAAAGGGGAGACAATTTCCAACTAAAGAACTACAAATGATCATTAGTGATTATTATGAACAAATACATACAAACAAATAACCCAGAAGAAATAGACAAATGATTGTCTTACCAAGACTGAACCATGAAGTTTGGGACACCAAATAAGAAATCAGAATCAGTACCGTAAAAGCCTTCAATTAAAACAAAATCCAGGGGAAATAGTTTTACTGTTCAGTTCTACCAAGCATCTAAACACAACTAGTGTCAATCATTAAAATACATCAGAAAACTAAAGTGGAAGAGATTTGTTTCCAAATCCATACCATGAAGGTTTAGTTACACTCATATAGAAAACCAGACAAGGGAGGCAACAACAACAAAACTACCAACTCTTTAAAGGACAGACTTGCAGATGATAGACAGACAGATAGGTGGATAGATAGATAGATAGATAGATAGATAGATAGATAGATAGAGATAGATGATAGATAGATAGATAGATAGAGATAGATGATAGATAGATAGATAGATAGATAGAGATAGATAGATGATAGATAGATAGATAGATAGATAGATAGATAGATAGATAGATAGATAGATGACAGACATGTACAAGTAAATTTACTCCAAAATAAAATGTAGGAAAAGGTAGTGACAATATCTTTGAAGAATACAGTTGGAACATGGGTTATGGGAGATACGGAAGTTTTAGTATGAGGTACTGACATATGAAATATAAATAAACGAATACAAGTTTTAGAAAAATGGAATAAAGAGACAGAAGAACTGCTCTAGTCAGGAAAGTGTGGAACACTGAGCTTTGAGCATGCACAGCTGTGGAGATCTTGGTGAGGACTAAAGAGAGACAGAAAGGAAAGAGGGAGGGAGAAGAGGCAATGAGAAAAGAAAAGGAAGGAGAGAGACAAGAGAAAGAAGGGAGGAAGAAAGGAGGAGGAAAGGAAGGAAAAGGGGATGGAAGGAGAGAAGGAGGGTACCATAGTTTCAGTTTCCAACAGACAGCATCTTATTAAAAACTAAAATCTGAAGTGAAATGAAGAAACAGTTTTGGCCAGAGCAATTGCTAGAAGCTTGTGACAAAAGAGAGTGAAGACAGAAGAAAGTACCTTCGTCAATATGTTCTATAATTGTATCAATATTAAGCTAAAGTCTAATCAGCTGTGGGTTCTGGACTTCACACAGCACTGGTACACTGGAAAAATGCTCTTCTTTGCCAATCAGGCTGTGACATGATGGAGGAAAGCCAATTCAAAAGGCTTCTATCAGAGTCTGTAGACTTTGAAAGTCAACCATCCTTGTATCTTGTCACCAGAGACCCACTATAAGAATCAAGTCTTTGTCCAGTAAATGCTGACCTGGAACATTGTTCTAGCAATAGCAGAAAGACTGAATCAGGGAGCTGGGAGTGCCATGTGGGAAACTGATCTGATCTGAGTTACTGGAAGAGAGATTACCTTCCCACCTGGACCTCTTAAAGAAGCTCTCAGATGGAGACCAAGTCATGGCAAGCAATCACGTGGTTCAACTAAACTGAGTAAATATAGAAAGTGAGACCAAGTGACTATGTTGACATGGGGCTTCCTCACTAACAAGGGGACATTTGAAGGCAGTAGAGACTAGAATCTGCTTCCTTAAAGTCTGTTCCATGTGGCCATGGGAAGGAAGATCAGCCAAGATGAATTACTGCTTGCTCTGACCAGGCGTCATACCCTGGGGTTGCTAGGCAAACAGGACAAAGGACAAAAGAGAAAACTAAATAGCACACAGACTGTTCTCATCGTGTGGCATGTAGCCAAAACACAGTTAGCATAGATACAGATTTCACAGTGCAGCACTCACAGCTGGCAGCTTTAGAAGATGGAAAAACTGTCCTATTTTTTAAAAAATAACTATAATTTTAAAAGTATTTTTTCTTCCTGTTTCTGTTTCATTGTTGGCTTATCTATAAAGACATTGTCAATCAAACTGATAAGTTTATGTACTTAATATGCATTTGTTTATGGTCTATTGTACAATACTTCTCTTTTCAGTCTCCTGTGCTTTCATATTTACCCTTGTCATTTTTTTTCCATTTATGTTTAGATCCTTAAAACCAGTGTGTTCTACTCTGGTTGTTTTCATTTCTTTGTTTGTTTGAAATACTCTTTCTCTATTGAGACCAGGCTAGTTTAGGACTTGGATATTCCTGTATTGGGATTGTTCATGTTACTCAATTCACTACACTTTTAGTCCTTAACTCCCAATCCATTTTCTTCCGTCATCTTTGTTCTTCCTATTTCACTTTCATTTTATTTTTTTTTATCTAATCAGCTTTCTCTTTCTTATTTCTTCTTTTTCACCTTTTTCCCTCTACAAATTTTCTTAAATTTTTGTTTGACGTTTACTGATACTTTGCCATTCTCAATGTACATTTATCATGTTCTCCCTGATCTCTTGTCTTTTTCTGCATTTTATTTACTCTTCCTTCTTCTCTGTAACCTCTTCTTCTCTCCTAGTATTACTTGCTAGAAGTATTTTCCCCATCTTATTAGCTAATATCTTCTTAATTCATAAAGGACTGGGTTTACCTCTGTTTTTCTTTGTCAGTGGAGTTGTGGTGCTGATGGCTGTCAATTGATTATCACTACACGTCTATACCAGGGTTGTCTATTGCTAGTTTATCTGTCAGCTGTTGCTACTACAGTTGGTTTTACTTTTTCTGAGTACTGCTGGCAATGAAGACCAGGGCAAACACACTGTGTTCAGCATCTGACAAATGGAATTTAATAGCAAGCATGCATCTCTGTATTCATTTAATAAAATACATTCTTTTTTTTTTTTTTTTTTTGGTTTTTCGAGACAGGGTTTCCCTGTGTAGCTTTGCGCCTTTCCTGGAACTCACTTGGTAGCCCAGGCTGGCCTTGAACTCACAGAGATCCTCCTGGCTCTGCCTCCCTAGTGCTGGGATTAAAGGCGTGAGCCACCACCGCCCGGCTAAAATACATTCTTAAATTATGAAACAAAGAGGTTTATGAAGGAGACTTTTCTTCAGGATATAAATGAAAATTGTCACATCTAACTTCATGAAATAAAATATACTGACCATAATAGCAAAGATTCTAAAAATAAGCATAGCTGATTTCAATATATATATCTCCTTCCAATAAATAGGTCCTCTATACATAGACAAGTCAATTAAAAATGCAGATGATGCTATAGAAAAAATGGATTTTGAGAAATGCTTACAAAATATTCTAATATATATTCTCAGCTTCCCATGGATCATTCTCCAAATCATTTTAGTACTGTGATCAAGCCTTCAGAAATAGAAGAAAAATAAAATTTTATTCCATCAGATGATAATGGAATAAAACCAGTAAATTAAGCAAGGCCTGGTAATAAACATTTTAATCTCAGCTGGGAGGCAGAGGCAGCCAGATCTCTATGAGTTGGAGGCCAGACTCATCTACATAGTGAGTTCCACACCAGCCAGGTCTATATAGAGAGACCTTGTCTAAAAAAATAATAATATATAAAGCCACAGTTACTATATACATCTTGTACTCATTGACTATCTGCCAATTAACATGGTATTTTCTAATTAGATATCCAAATAATACACTGTAAAAACACAAAAATGGGAATTGCATTGAATCTGTAGATTGCTTTTGGTAAGATTGTCATTTTTACTATGTTAATCCTGCCTATCCATGAGAATGGGAGATCTTTCCATTTTCTGACATCTTCAATTTCTTTTTTCAGGGATTTAAAATTCTTGTCATATAGGTCCCTCACTTGCTTGGTTAGTGTTACCCAAAGATATTTTATATCATTTTTGGCTATTGTAAAGGGTGATGTATCTCTGATTTCCTTCTCAGCCTGTTTGTCAGTTGTATATAGGAGGGCTACTGATTTTTTTGAGTTGATCTTGTATCCTGCTATGTTGCTGAAGGTGTTTATAAGTTGTATCATTTCCTTGGTTGAATCTTTGGGGTCACTCAAGTATACTATCATGTCATCTGCAAATAGGGAAAGCTTGACTTCTTCCTTTCCAATTTGTATCTCCTTAATCTCCTTATGCTGTCTTATTGCTCTGGCTAGAACTTCAAGTACTATATTGAATAAGTATGG
>CABHPP010142749.1:0-49299 GCA_902168425.1 Peromyscus attwateri
ATTATCTCTGTGGGATTCATTGCTTATAGGACTCTAAGATTTCATTCTACAATTATCTTCAGATGAATTTAGCTCAAGGAGAAAAGCTGAATTGAAACATTTATGCAAATAATCTTAAATGAATTATGGAGTTAATTTAATAAGCCTCTTAGCTTTTGGGGGCTAATTTTAAGAAAAGTAAATATTCATTTAAGAAATATAATAACGGTTGTTATTAACAAACATTGCAAAATATTCCCATATAATTTAGTATTTCTAGAAATTGCTTATCAACCATGTGTTTAAAGAATATCTTAATTCTGACACCAAAAGTTTGATTTGCTACAATTAACAGCTGAAAATTTTTAGTAGCAGCCTACAATTCAATATAATTGTCTTCTAAAGTTTTCATGCATGTATTTTCTGAATATTAATGTAACAAATATATTTCTGTTGAAAAGACTGTAACTTTGCAAATTTAAATGCTCATTAATTTATAAAACATTACAAATTACATATGGCTTACCTTCTAACTCTGACAAGCTGAAAGGACTATAAGGCAAGTTGATCAAGCTATTATTTTGTAAAATTTACCATAGTGTTTAACACTAGACATTGGTGACAGTAATGAAAACATACATGTAAAAGAGTTGCTTTTTAATCGGAGGTTGAATATTGGTATAGGTAAGCACATTTACATTCTGAATGAGTGGTTGAGCAGTTAGAGAAGGCTGAAAGAATTCCACTTGGAAATCATTTTATTTTTGAAGTCTTCTTGAGAAGAATCAATGTTTTCTGAGTGCAGTTGTTGTAACAGTATTTTATATGTCTGTATTCTCAAAAAAATAATTTTATTATTAAAAGCAAAATTATATTAATGCTAATATACAATAATATGTTTTATTACTCTATATAATATCAGAGACATAGGGATAGAGTGAGTATTAGAACACACTGTGTCTGTGGGTCAAGTTCCTTTGATCTCCTTACTCAGTTGTCAGGGTAGAAGGGATATCTTGACATAGTTTTCTAAGAGGAAACACTATGCTCAGAGTCTTAGTGCAAGGCAGAGTGAGAAGGAGTTCTTTTCAGGCAGAAGTCGTGATTAACCTCTCAACCTTTGCAAAGAGTTTCCCTTCGTCCTGCTGTGATGGTAGCACTGCTGTATCTGTGAATCCACTACATATCATCAAAAGAGGAATTTGACAGAATAAAAACTTACCTGCTTGCTGTAGTTCAGAATTACAATGGATCTTGTGTATTTTAAGAAATTCCTCTGGATGAAGTGATGGCATCTTAATGTGTTTTTTTCTTCCAATATTAACCCTCCACTCAAAAGTTTTATACTTGTATGTGAACATTTACACGTAAAGCACACATGTTGCATTAATTATGGTATTAGAATAAATAACAATTATTCATTAAACATAACAAATGCCTCAAAGAAACAAATGCCTAATAATCTTGTATTTATTATATTTTGTCTTACTTATTCTTGTCCTTGGGCTTCAATCAAGGCCCTAGCATATGCTATGCTTGAGCTGTATCACTACATTATATACTCTTACTTCTACTAAGTTGAAATAATTTATTGACCATGTTAGCAAACATAATAAAATTTAAATGATGACCTTAAAGTAAACATTTCTATTGCCTACCAATCATATTATCAGTTTAATTTCTGCAAGGAACAATCTTCATATGATGAAAAAAATTGTATTTAAAGATAAATCTACCATTTATTGTCTGTTACATATTGAAAACTAAGTTTGATTGGATAGATATAGCAAAGACATTTGAAAATGTCAACATAATCAGTATTCACAAACATCTTGTCTACTGGAACATATACAGAACTGATGTTATAAGTACTTAAATGTATGTGTTCAGTTTAGCCTCTTGGATGTCCTAAAATTATATGGTTTTCAACATTAGATATGTCAACCATTCAATTTCAAAAGCAGCAATGATATTTTGTTTGTGCAAAATTAAAGGAAAAACATATACTAAAGTTTTATTTGCTGAATGAATAAATATAAGAAAATTAGTTCTAGGACAATTTGAGACAGGGAATGTATATAAGATCTGTTGTTATGAGATGTCAGTATTAGATTAAGAATTAGTTGCTATTGAGTTCGAGGCCAGCCTGGGCTACCAAGTGAGCTCCAGGAAAGGCGCAAAGCTACACAGAGAAACCCTGTCTCGAAAAAACAAAAAAAAACAAAAAAAAAAGAATTAGTTGCTATTATATAATAAATTAAAACACTTTGAAATGTATATATGTAATTTATATATGTATATTATATATGGGAAGAATTTATATAAGAAAAGATCACTAGTTAACAACCTTCATAGAATTCAAGTGCTATTAAAGTTTAAATAAAAAAAATGTACTTTCCTATAAAGAGTTATATAATCCTTGAATTTTTCTATTGAACAATGCATTGTGGACTTATATGGAAATCAATATGGCAGTTTCTCAGAAAATTGGGTTCCAATCTACCTCAAGACCCAGCGATACCACTCTTAGCCATATACCAAGGAATGTTCAATCATACCAGAAGGACGCAGACTCAACTATGTTCATAGAGGCATTATTTGTAATAGCCAGAACCTGGAAACAACCTAAATGCCCCTCATCTCAAGAATGGAATAAGCAAATGTGGTACATATACAACGGAGTACTACTCAGCAGTGAAAAACAATGATATCATGAAATTTTCAGGCAAATGGATGGAACTAGAAAATACCATCCCTAGTGAGGTAACCTACTCTCAGAAGGACAAACATGGTATGTACTCACTCATAAGTAGATACTAGATGTAAAGCAAGAAGTAACCAGACTACAACCCACAGCTCAAAAGAAGCTAGCTAACAAAGAGGATCCAAAGAGGGATGCATGGATCACTCTGGGAAGGGGAAATAGATGAGATCTCCATGAGTAAACTGGGGATGGGGGGGGGGACATTGGAGGGTAAGAGATGGGGGATAAGAACATAAGGGAAGGGGATGGTTGAGCTGGAACAGGGACTGAGTGGGAGAGCAATGAAAGAGATACCATGATAGAGGGAGACATCATGGGGATAGGTAGAAACCAGGTCCTAGGGAAGTTCCCAGGAATCCACAAGAATGTCCCCAGCTTAGACTACTAGCAATAGTTGACAGGGTGCCTGAACTGGTCTACCCCAGTAATCAGATTGGAGAATACACTAGCAGTTGTCATAGAGAGCCTTCGTCTAGTAACTGATGGAAGCAGATGCAGAGATCCACTGTCAAGCACCAGGCTGAGCTCTAGGAGTCCAGTCGTAGAGAGAGAAGAGGAATTTTGTGAACAAGGGGCATCAAGATCATGATGGGGAAATCTACAGAGACAACCAAAACAAACTAGTGGAAACTCATGAAATTTAGAGCAACACCCGTGGAGCCTCCATGGGACTAGACTAGGCCCTTTGCAAAGCAAGACCATTGTTTTGTTTAATCTGCTTAAGGGTCCCCCTGGAAGTAGGATCAGGATCCATCTCTGGTGCATGAGCTGGCTTTTTGGAGCCCATTACCTATGGTTGGACACCTTGCAAATCCTTGAAGCAGAGGGATGGGCTTGGACCTGCCTCTACTGAATATACCAGGCTCACTGACTCCCCAGCAGGAGAAGGCCTTACCTTCTCCTAGGAGGGGATGGGGGATGGGTTGGGGAGGGCTGGAGGGGTTGTAGGAGGGAAAAGGGGGAGTCTGTGATGGATATGTAAAATGAATAAAAAATTTCAAAATAAAAAAGAAATTATCAATATTCTATCAGCAAGGTCAAAAAAGAATCAGTTGCTTATATAATAAATTAATACACTTAGAAATGTATATATGTAATTTATATACGTATATTATATATGGGAAGAGTTTATATAAGAAAAGATTACTAGTTAACAAACTTCATAGAATTCAAGTACTATTAAAGTTTAAATAGAAAAACAAAGGTACTTCCCTATAAAGACATATAATCCTTGGATTTTTCTATTGAGCAATGCATTATGGACCTATATGCAAGAAGCTGTTATTGTTTTTCTATTTTTTATATACTATCACCGAATTATGGCCCTTCTTCAAGAAGACACAGCTCAATGTCTAGAGTTAAACCCTGTCTATGGAGGTGTAGTAAGCATTCGGGGTGGAGTGCATAGGATGGTTACTAAGAGAGCATTCCAGAGGAGTGTACAGGATGATGACTAACAGAGCATTCCAGAGGGCTGCATAGGCTGGTGTTACAGAACTAATATTTTTCTCACACTATGACAATCTAGACAAATAGCATGAACAGGTAGTTGAGAAGATAGAAGTGTGTTGCAGACTGCAAACCAACAGGATACAGATCTCACTATTGGATACAAATTCTATGCAGTGCTCTGCATACTTCATCAAGAAGCCCACCACTATGAAACCTCATGGTATTAGCTTCAGACTCCACAGAACAGCCTACGGGCTCACTATGTGATCTTTGAACAATATACTCTAGCCATTTGTGAGCCCTATTTTTAACACTAAGAAAGAAGCAAGAACTCACAGCTGTTTCATAAGCACACACAGAAAGCTTGGCCCTGGAGATTGGAATAGGCACACAACTTCAGTATTTTCAGAAAGAGGCCAGCAAGCCTGTCGGTGGTGGCATGCACCTTGAATCTCAGCACTCAGGAGGCAGAGGCAGGTGGATCTCTGTGAGTTCAAGGCTAGCCTGGTCTACAGAGCAAGTCCTGAGACAGCTAGGTCTACACAAAGAACCCTTGTCTCAAAAACAAAGCAAACAAAAGAAATACAATCCTTTCTCCACTACAACAATACAACTGAGATCTCTGTTTTATATGAGGACTTCAGAAAGATTGCATTTAGAAAGATCACCAAGCAAAATGAAAAAATAAATGTGAACGCAACAAAGTGGGGAATATAATTCATGCACAAAACTGTGCAAAATCCGTAAAACAATCCCAAATAAATTTTAGCTGAAAAATACAGTGAGAAACATTTTCAAGATGTGCTGAAGTCCTTCAAAAGCAGAACTGATCAAGCAGAAGAAAGAATCTGTGAACTCAGAGATGGGTCACTGAAATTATCCAGTCAGAGTCGGGAAAACATGAAAGAAAATAGAGAGAGAGTGTATGATTTATGGAACATGAACAAGAAAAGTATGCATTGTGGAAAGCAAATGAAATGTACATTACAAAATACCAAGGATACGAAAGAGCCCAAGAGATCACCATAAACAATTGAAAAAAGAAATTGAACAAACAAGAAGAAATTGATATATTTCTATAAACATGCACCTACAACCTATTGAATCACAAAGTAATAGAAAACCTTGTGTGAACAATAATGGATAGAGATTGAATGCAATAAAAAAATCACCAGCAATGAAAATCCATAGCTCAAATAGCTTCACTGTTAACTTATAGTGAGCATCTAAAGGGGAATTAACCCCTATCCTTTTAAACTTTCCCACACACAAAAAAAAGAGTGGACTTTGATATTTATTTTTTAGTGCCAGTGGTACACGATGACAACCAACCTAGACATAAGCACTACAATAAAGACCCATAATCCGATTTTCCTAATAGAGCCAAGATTCTTCATCAAGATACTATCCACACGAAAAATGCAAAAGATTGAAAAGAATTTTCCCATGATTTGTAAAATGATTCATTGTACTAATTTGGCGAATTTCATATATCATATTTATGGACCGAAAAATAAAAACATTATGCATTGGATAAAAGAAAATAATGCCAAAATCAAAATTGATTCATGATTTTTTTTGGTTTTTTGAGACAGGGTTTCTCTGTGTAGCTTTGCACCTTTCCTGGAACTCGCTTTGTAAACCAGGCTGGCCTCGAACTCACAGAGATCCACCTGCCTCTGCCTCCCGAGTGCTGGGATTAAAGGCATGCGCCACCACCACCTGGGTGATTTATGATTTTTAAGCCCAAATAATTAAGTAGAGAAAGAACAGAGATATGTAATCCCACAGATGACAAGTTAGAGCAAACTCATCCTCAGTCATAGAATCTGGAAGTTGTTTTAAGGTGAGGAACCCTGGAAGGACACTAACATTAGAACTCGTGTATAGCAGGAGATTGGAAATTCTACCTATTATAGTCAGGGAAGAAAAGAAGCTTGTTTTAATAAATGCGAAGGAAAAGCTATAGTTTATCTCTGCAGAGTGTGGAATCATATATAGAGAAATGCCTGTAAATTTCGGCTAAAATTGTTAAAACATATAAACGAAAAACAGTATTTTCAGGAACAAAAATCTGAATCTTAATTGTGCCTTCATGGGCTTACAAGATAGGAAAGAAAAACTGATAAGAGTCCCATGGCCTCTTATTCATTAATTGTTGTTACCTGCATATACGTTTATATTCATGCATATATGTGTTGCTAAATAAAACCTGTTAATCTGTGCAATGCTTCTTGGATGTCCATTTTCGGGACTATTTGTTGTTGCTTAATCATTTGGTGTCCCTTTCTTCAGTTAAGACTACTTTTCCCACTCCCAGATTTCCTTAGTTGCCTGTAGTTCTTTGTGTCAGGTTAAGTAAGGCCTTATAGGCCTTCTCTCATCCATGTTAACATGTCTATCATTGTTGTCCTTATTCAACTTGTATTTAGTCAGTCATGCTATTGAAACATTTTGGGTGTTGTTTCTGTTATTCCTAGGAGACACACATCATTTGGAAGCTTTCATAGTGATTTATGGCATCATCAAGGCTTGTCATCATGGAGGAGGCTTTCAGATCAGTTCCAGCTCATGGGACACTAAGGACTGAGTAGGACTTGCATGGTGTCTTTAGCAATAGTAACTTAATTTCAACCTCTTGAGGCTACTGAGAATAATAGCAATAGCCTATAATGTATTAGGGGTCTCTTGGATGACCCTGACTAAGAACTCAAAAGAAGAATTTTCATGCTGGTGATGGCTTTTTGTAAGGTGGTCTTCAATAATGTTGAATTCTACAAATGTTATTTGTTTGGACAAATACTATGCTTGTGTATTGGGTATATGAACACATTTCCTGAGCTAACTCATGAAATCACATTGTCAGGACACATATGAGTAAGAATATGGTCATAATGTTGAAAAGATACAAGTGATTCAGAGACAAAGGCACAGCAGAAAAGAGAGGTGAAATATTGACACATCCCACCAGGTCCCCAGATTAACTGTGCCAGATAAATTGTAACTGTCATTTAAATCTGAATTTCAGAGACAAAACATTTTTTAACTAAACTGCACACTATTACATAGGAAGCATGCTCCCTTAGGACACAAATTTCAATGCAGTTCTATAATCAAGCTTAAACGGAGCATCTAGAATTTTATTTTCTACATTTTGCAGTTTACTAGATCTCTTCTTTCAGTACCAACCACATATTCCTCTGTCCGAGTAATGTACGATTGTCAATGAATGTTTGGTGATTTTCCCTCAGACGATGATGCATGTAATTAATATCTTTATTTTATAAGTATGTGCTCATAAGTATACATGGCATTCTCCAGAGACCAAAGTCTCCCAAATCCAATGACTGGAACTTCATGTACTGTCAGGAATCCTTGTGCCAAGGGCATCCATGGATAGAGAATTATAGACAAGGCCTCTTCCTCTACAAATGTCACCAATCTGTGTGCACAGAGACCAAGTGACAGGAGATGGCAAACATTTGTCTTCTTTTTCTTTCCCTCTTGCAATTATGCCTGTTTTCTAAGACTGTGCAATCAAATACATGACAACGAGTAAGATTCCTAGGTGTGAGACAAAAGAAGACTGAAAATAATTTGACAACTCAGGCCATGAAGAACAAAGCATTTTCCTAAACTAGTGAAAAAGATGTATGGATCCTAAAATTACTAACTGCAATATTTTCTCTGCTTGCTTCAGTGGTCATCTGCATCCATGTGCACATATTCACATCTGGATTGATACTGAGACAACATTGAAAATAAAATCATTATTTTAAAGAAAAGTGTAAATACTAACACTTTCAGTTTTAAGGTTAATGTACAGTTCACTACACTTTCTAATTCTATTTTAATATTCTACTTCTTTAAAATTTTGCATTCAAAACATACTGCAGCTTTTAATCTAGCATCTCTACTAATTTCTACTACTTTTACCAACATGGAGATTTAATGAGGCATGGCTATTAAATTATAGCTTGCTCCTTACTCTTGTAGGAACTTTACATCTTTCTATATTAAAATAAAACTATGAATTCTATTAAAAGTCTAAATTCAGCATATTAGACCACACATATTTTGTTTTTTTAATGAATTAGTTATCACATAAAGTATTTTGTTTCCTTTTGTTTTATAATAACTCTTGAAATAAATTTGTTTTATTTAAATACTTTCTGGTGATTATGAGAGTTCTTAAAATTTAAGCTTCTTTACCCTTACTTGTTCTTATAAAGAAATAAAATATTTTCTTTTACATATAAAGAAGTGGAGAATCATCAATAAACTTGTTTGTCTCAAGTAACTCCATAATTAAAGACCTAACATTGATTGCATTTTCTACTTTATTGAGATTATAATTGCATTGTTTCTTTCTTTTCTCAAATCATTTCATATACTGCCTCAGCTTGCTCTTTTTCAAATTCACAGCTTCTCTTTTCATTGATTGCTATTGCATACATGTTTGTTTATGAATCTATATTCCATATATTATAATATATACACGTGCATGTGCCCATGTCCACTGATCTTTTCGCCGTATAGAACCATATGTCTTTCAATAACCAAAGGAGTCGCTGACAGTAAACAAGTCACTGCATTCTTTCATAATTCTACCTTAAGAGGAAAAAGTTGTAACTGATAAGTTTCACTTGGGCATATATGTATGTATTATTTTCAGTTTTTACAATTTTTTTTAACAGAGAAAAATCCAAGACACTGAATGCACTGAGCATTTGTGTCTTCTGGTCTCTCAACAACAACTGACTCCATATGACCATATGACCATTTTAAACAGGTGAACTCAAGAACTTCATCCATCAGAGAGGATTATTATCTTTCATAGCAGTCTTTGACACAAATACCTTTGAAAAGCCAATGGAAAAATTGACAGCATGTTATTTTTATTCTCATCCTAATACTTACTCCTCTGCTGTTACTCTGCTCTCATGGACTCACTCCTTTCAGAATTTGACTATTTGGTCAATATACTGTTTTCCACATCAGCATGATCTGCTTTCTGTTTGTTTCCATCTCATAATCACACCCTTGTCTTTACTTTAACTCTCTGAATACTTTACATTCTTCCTCAAGTATTAAAACAATTAATGTGAGTTAGTGCCACATTCTTATCAATAAGTCTTATGTTTAATGACAGCCTTTATTTAAACATGATTTTCTTACTAGGATATTAACAGAATTTCTTCTATTTTATCTTGCACACTCTATTTTTATATGCACACATCTATTAAAGTTTTAGATTTTGCAGTTATAAGTAGAGTAGAGAACATATTAGAAATAGTAGTCATGCAGTTTCCTATATAAATTCCCTGCTCTTAGCTCCTGGGGACAATATGATGAGGATCAGATATTTATTTGCAATTTCTGTGGGTTGCACCACAAACAAACTCCAATGTCAGGAACTCTCCAACAAATCTACCATCCCTCTCTTGAGAGATCATTCATTTATTATGATGTAGCCTGATATACTTCTTGAGGAAAAGTAGAAGCAAATCCAGGTTATAAAGAAGTGTATCTCAGAGATAAAGCAGGAGAATCTACATTTTTATGACCACACACAGTGCTAGGAAGGTATCTGTAAACCCTTCCCTAGGGAAGCACGATAATTAATTCAAAACTGTGTTATGCAAACAGTGAGTTTTTTCAGAATATCCAACCAGTGTAGAAACCTAAGGATTCCTTGCAGAATTTTTTCATATATATATATATATATATATGTGTGTGTGTGTGTGTGTGTGTGTGTGTGTGTGTAAAATAAGATTCACATATACAGTATTTCACATATATATGAATTAGTATCTGGAATATGTACATATACACACATGTATATCATATATACATATAATATGTAGATATATCTAGATATAATTTTTCTCTTTTAAAAGTTTTACTTTTGCACAGGAGAGCCGAGATTTATGGCCCATGATATTTGCTTGAAACCATGGCTTTCACTGAATATCAAACGTACATGAGCTCCTGTCATTATGACACTATTGATAAAGTCATTATTATAATGAGCACCTCAATATCATAAACTGTATATTACTGAAACTTATATATTTAAAAAGCAGTTCTTACATTCTGAAAATGAGAGAAAATACAGGAGAAATTTCTAAGCAATAATTTTCATTTCATTTGGGTCATTTAAGGATATTTCAAAAGAATCAAAATCTTAGTTATGTGAGAAATACTTTTCAGAGTTGTTCAGGAAAGCAGAAAATTAATGTTATTCTAAGAAGGGAGGAAAGATCATATTTGGATCATTTGCAAGTTTGAACAAATAGAAAATACAATTATGAGGTACAAATATCTTTACTTTGTAACACCAAGTAAATTGTAATCACATGCTCCATTGTAAAAAAGAAAAATATCAAAATCTACCACAACTATATCTTGAAATTTGTGAAAAACTGTAATTATATTTATTTATTTTAAATGTCTTATTGAACAAAAGAGAAAGTTTATTCTCTAAAGACAGTAAAATCACACTGGAAACAAAATAAAAGGCATTTTGTTAATATTAGTAAAAAAACAAAACATTTAAAATGATATTAAAATGTGTTCTAAACTAAAATTTCAGTTGCAGAAATTTTGTGTCATGCTTTAGATAAGTTTTCTCATATAATTAAAAATATAAGAGCCGGGCGGTGGTGGCACACGCCTTTAATCCCAGCACTCGGGAGGCAGAGGCAGGCGGATCTCTGTGAGTTCGAGGCCAGCCTGGTCTCCCAAGCGAGTTCCAGGAAAGGCGCAAAGCTACACAGAAAACCCCTGTAAAAAAAAAACCAAAAAAAAAAAAAAAAAAAAAAAAAAAAGAATATTTATACTGCATCTGTATGAATACCTATGTATATTTTATGTACATATATATGTATGTATATGCTGATAAGTAAATAGAAGGTAGATTACATGTTGAAGTTTTAATTTTGAAAATTTAACTAATATTAAAATAGATAAACTTTAATATACATTAAGTTATTTAATGGTATATCAGTAAGCAGTGTCATTTTAGAACACTATTCTTAAATATTCAGAACACACACACACACATATATATATATATATGTATTTAACATACACATCTAGAGAGTCATTCAGCAAATATCACTCTGTAAAATGTTTGCATTAAGCTTATTTGAGCTAAAGGCTTATTGATTAATTTTAACATTGTTCTAGTTTTCTGGAAATCTGAAGGTATTGCAATATATGTAAAAGTAATCTTTGCTACAAAATGCCCTTATTTTTAATTTTAGGACAGCACAATTGTTATTTTTTTTCCTTCACTTGTTAGATCACAGGTGGTATAGAGAGATTCAAAGTCAGCTCCTAAAATTGGGCTCCCTGGTGGGTTTTTTTTAAAGCATTATGGGTATTGCTTGCTTGCTGTTTGTCAGAAATTGCCTTCAGGAACTGCATGCATACCATTTCTAGAGTATAAAGGCCTTATTCAGGGAGAAGCATCAGAAAAGCCCAGAGGCAAAATAGATAAAGAAAAAAATCTATGCATGTATGTTCCCCAATCTTTAAATTTAGTACTTGTACCTTTTTGGTTTAGGAAGCAAAAAGAGCAAGGGGTTTGAACTAACAAAGTGAAAGTCTGAAGGGGTCAAGAAAGTGATTGGACTGTTTCCATTAAGATTAGAAGTTAAAACAATCAATTGAGATAATGAAATACAGTCTGTGTTCTTTGATGTGTGTAGAGAAAGAATTGTGTTCAGGCAAGTTTAAAGAAACCATGAATCGTAAAAATCAATCAAAATGCCTATAGGACATGGAAAACAGCTATCAGCTAAAACCAGCTTAGGGCAGCTATTATTCAAAGCACAGCTATAACTAGGAAATACCAACACATCTATCCAATTCATTCCTCCTCCCAAAATCAATATTTTTTTTAAAAGACAGGTTCTTGTTATACTGTAATGGAGACAAAAAATACATTAGACGTTAATGATGAGGACTGTAAAGCTATGATCTCGTGCAGAACTGTGGATGCAGCTAACTCACAGGACAGTTGTCATCCAAGGTCCTGGTTTTCGTATTTGTCATTGAAAAAAGAAATTAAAACTTCAACTCAAAATGAAATTCCTTCTTACACAGGGATTACTAAGCTAGCATGCTACTTCATTTACATACATTTGCTATTACTTGAGAAATTAAGTGATTAAGCAGTATTACATATTTCTGTGAAAACATTAGCTAAGCATATATTAAAGTGTTTTGATGTATGTATAAGAAAGGATAACTGTTAACACCTATGAAGTGATAGAAAAGTCCTGCATGAGCTAGTGGAGTTGAGCCAATTATCAGAGTTCACTTACCCCTGGAAACATTAAGAAATTCGAGGTATCTCAATAGTTCTGAGATCTCAATAATCCTGAGTCTGGTCGCAGCAGTTGTTAAATGTGTATCCCAGAGACTGAGCCATAGAGTGGAAGGAGCAGAGAGGCTCTTAAACATTAGACATAAGGAAAATAAATTCAAAATTTTAGTTTCAATATATAAAGCCTTGCTACATTATTCTGTTTTATAATATTATGCTCACTTGGAATAGATAAACAAAATGGAACCAACTGACATCCCTACCAATTTTCAACCTTTCTAAAACTGGTTAACAAATAACAGACATTGTTTCTAAAATTCAAGTCTCAAAAGTTATTATTAGATTGTCAATGAATCATATGTCTAGTAGAATCTATTGAAGTAATATTGTAATTATAGCTTTTTTTAAATACTTGTTATGTTTCAAACCTGGGACAAATGGCTGAAGTGCCTATTTAACATATCAAAGAAGACACTAACCACAAGATTCCCTCTTCATTCCCTTGGTACATACCTGTTTCAGGGCCCTCCTGGCTGGCATAGCCAGTACTCTACCCCGAACTCTCAAGTCCAGGGGAGTGGGCTACTCTTCCCTATATGATCCAACAATTTTTGTTGCCTCATCTTTTCAATATTTTTTATAACTTCAAGTATTTTAATTAGGCTTCCAAAATTTATCTTAAGCTACAGACATTTAGAAATGACAGTTTGGATTTATTTCTTTTTCATACTGTCCTAGAAATTATAATTTTTACTTTGTTTAAAATACATACTTATTGATTTTTCTTCTTGAATAAAGTGTCTTAGTAAACCTGGCAAGAATTTATAATAAACCAAAGCATAGAGATAAAAGAAAAGTTGTATTTAAGAAATATATGGAACAGAAAGTTTTCAGATTTAGTAAATAACTACTTTCTGGAGGAGGACAAATATAAAATATTTACAGCAATTCAAGGTTTTTGCTTCATATTCAACATAGTCAGAAAGGAAAACTGTCTTGTTTGAGAAGGGAGGTGCCCCTTTTCTCCTTACGAGTTAAAAACTTGGCATTTTCAACTTATATATTCATTATTTTCATGTGCAACTTACAGACTCAAGCGTTTAAGCAAATGAAACATTGCAAAGTTGGGATATAGGGTTGAAAGTTGCTGAACAAATATGTATGCTCACACCAAGTTTATTACACATCCCCTATTTTTACCTCTCTTTTTCTTTCTTTATTTAATTTTTTTTTCATTTTACATGCCCACCACAGTTCCTCCTCCCTCCCCTTCTCCCACTCAGCCCACCTCCTCCCCACCTGCCATTCACTCCTCACAGAGGATAAGAACTCCCTTGGGGAGCAATCACAGGCTAGCATGCCAAATTGGGGCAGCACCAAACCCCTTCCCCATGCATCAAAACTGAGCGAGGTATCCTACCACAGGGAATGGACTCCTATTTTTAACTCTTGCATTTATCTTCACCTGCTTCATTCATAAAATACAAAGTAACCAAAAATATAAAACCTTTATTATGATCTGAGCCACATATTAATTAATGAATTTTAGTTCTTAATTCTTTTTGAGGGGAATAGAGAGAGGCAGCTTCTCACTGTGTTGTTTCCAAACTTGCAAGCCTCTTGATTTGGTCTATCAAGATCTAGGAATTCAACTAGGCACTTATGTATTTTCTATTGGTTGACTCTTTGATAACTTCTGGCTAAGTGTGAATATATAAACTTATTTAGAAAGTCTTTGAAATCTTATGTAATGTCAGACCAAAAACTTTCTTCAACTCCATAAAACATATCCATTGCCCTTGCACCACACGGACGCGCACACACACACACACACACACACACACACACACACACACACACATGCACACACACACACACACCAAACATTTTCTTGATTCAGACAGCTGCTTAACACTCATCCTAATGTTTACCACATACTATATTCTTCTTTTGTTTTGTCTTTGGACAAACATAAATGAGTCAGCCAATGAAAAATTTGTGACATAGGAATGAATAAGAGATTATGTATTTTATGCTCTAGTTCTCCCTTTAAGTATAACAATAACAAAATTTTCAAAGAGTTTTGTCATGAGAGTGAAATCAAGTAGGTATATAGGATTTGCATTCTGCTGAATAATAATTCATTCTTATGTGATTTGTTATTGTTATCACAATAATTGAGTGAAAAATTTGTGAGTTTTTCATGAAAATATAAGAGCACCAACTAGATGATATAAAAACATATTAAAGTAAGGATGATTGATGTCTCAATGAACTTTTTCCACTGCAATTTCATCACTAACTACAAAAAGAACTATGATTTGCAAAAGACAATGCAATTATTATATGCTAATTTAAGCAGAGTAGTTGTAACTATGAATGTGTATTTGCATAAATGTACAATGTTTCAATACATTGCTTTCACATACTTTATAATCTCCAAAGAAATACTCTAAATATCACTTAATATAGTCAAAATATGATTTTGTCTCTCAATTTTCAGACAAGAATGGATCATAAAAGTTAAATTGATTTCTTAACAAGTAATATGTAAAATAGTTCTTCCTATTAAGTAGCAAAGCTTTGTTACTATCCCTGAAGACTAGAAAATGAACAAATGTACAGACAAATAATAAAAAATAGATTAATAATATTGAGGGCAACTTTGAAGCTAAATTGATACAAATGTAAAACTAACTCCAGTGAAATAAGATCAGCCTCTGAGAGATCAGGGTGTGTTGGACCTGTTCCTTCAATAATGTCTACTCTTTCTAAGCACTGAAACATCAGCAGTTAACTTAAAGGTAATCAACATGAGAGGGAAGGCTGATGAGCAGCCTTTTTCAATAGGTGAATGTTCTTTGGTAATTTGTGTCCTTAAGGAATTATTATTAAAATGGTAGAGGTAAAATATAGCTATATTAAGTGAGTGTTTTACACTGTCCTTATTTTACATATAGACCATCATTTTCTTTAACACACAGAATGTCTTAAAAGATGGAAATTTACTTCTTTTTACTTATTACATTTCTGTTTAAATTGATTTAAAATATATCTACCAGTATTTGTTTTTTAAAATGTGCTTATTTTAAGTTTTCAATTTTCCCTTAAATAATTGTCATTAGAAATTAGAAATTGTCATTAGAAATCAGAACTACATGTCCAATCCAGAGTGTAGGCTGATTTCATGTATAAGACAAGAGAAGCCTAAATGAGTCACCTTTTCTGCATCTTTTAAATCTCAGACTCCACAACTTCATGGTCAGATGACATCTGACCCCTGACCTCAGAAAAATGTTTTTACATGTTTTATCAGAGATATAGTTGACAAGTCATGTCTACTACAATGACCCTTTCTTTCAATTTTTAAACATGTTGCAATCTTTCATGAAAATGTCATACAATACAGACATTTAAACAAAAGATTTTGACTATATTTTCAGCATGAATCATAAAACCAATTCTCAAATTATAACATATGAGGCTACAGTTTATATACCTTTGCAATAAGCTGATTCCAGTGTACAGCAGATTGGGAGATATTTTCAAATCTGTTGTATGGTGTGTGTGTGTGTGTGTGTGTGTGTGTGTGTGTGTGTGTGTGTCAAAATCATCTTTGTGATTTTTATTCTAATAAGACCAAATTACTGCCCTATGATTTATATTTAATTTCATTTATCTCTATATATGAAGATAATTCTGGTTTGTCATACAAATATGTATGTTGTACTTTGGTAAAAAAATAAATTCTGTATGATCTAGTCTGAGGTGGAGTTGGAGTCCATTAAAAGATATTTCTAATAGATTTATAGAACAGAGAGCATAGGAAAGGTGTTCAGGAGAGGAATAAGACAAATGACAGGTGTCTGATGTTATCAGAGGTTGTCTGGGAATGTGACATCATGATGCAGCTATTATTCATGCATCAAATCACAGAGAGTCAGGGAAAATCTAAGGCTCCTCTATTATATAGCCTGCTTCTGCTTATTTGAACCCATCCTTTCACACTAGAGTGGTGTCATCTTTGATGTTTCTTGGAGTTAGAAAAGATGGGTATCTGCTTACTGATACAAACTACAAGTCTGTGTCATTTGATTGTGGAATTGAGTACATTCATGTTCAACAATCTTTCAGAAATGTGTATGGATTCCTATTATTCTCTTTATTTTAGAGTATTTAGTATTTCTTAGCCCTCACTTGCTTAACAACTGCCCTAGCTATATAATTTCCCTGTTGTAGTCTATTGAATGTGTTTGACCTTGAGCCATAGATCCTGTAACTGCAATGTACATGTGCACATTGAGGCGGGGTACCCTGTGGTCAGCTAATCTTTTCATTTTGATTAGATGTGGTTTTCTGCCATTGTTTGTCTGCCTCAAAGAGAAGCTTTTTTTTTTTATTTTTATTTGATGAGCAATAAGAACTGTGCTTATCTATAGGTATAAGGATCAGATTGGAATGGAGTTAAACTGAATGCTATTTTTATAAAATAGTTATTGCAGGTTCTCCTCTGACATCCATGGTCTCACTACTGGTCATGGATAATTGGTTAGCATTCCAGCATCAGGTATGATTCCTTCCTATTGAGTTGGCCATAAATCTAATTTGATAGCTCTTGAACATCATGAAGTATGAGTGCCACTATTACACCCTTAGGTATATTTTACCTTGTTGCCCTTGTGGCTCATGACATCACAGCTTTTTAGGATTATTGGTTATTTCCCTCTTTTGATAGCTTACATTGAACAATCTGGTACTATGAAACTAGACCTCAAGGAGGAAGCTGTCAGGTCAGATGAAGGTCAAAATTTCTGAGCACAGTGTCCTAAGTGTGTGTCGCGCCCCCCTCGTCCAGCAAGGAAGACACAACACCGAGCTCTTCTTCTTGCAATTTATTCAGGCCTCTGAGCAATCTTCTGACTTCTAAAAGATCCCCCGGGCAAAGCCTCTCCCGACCTTATATAGGCTCTGGGCACCCAACCCCAGGTCGCCACGTGGGCATTGCCCAATAGGCTCAAGCATGCATAAGCAAGCCACAAATTCCGCTACAGCCTCACCTGGAGCTGTTTACCACGGAGAGCGCTCGCCAGCAGAATGGCGGAAGGCGGTAACCAGCGCCACCTTTAAGGCGTGGCTGGCTACACGCAGCTCCCTACAAGTGTGTATCATTTTCAGCAACAGGTACTTACCTTCAAGCTCTGGGAGGCACCAGAAAGCAATAATAATGGCCTATAAGGTATTGGGAATCTCTAAGACTATCCTGTTCAGGTCTGGTACTGGGAGTTTTGTTATATAGTATACTTCTGTTATGGAGAGTATTGTCATTCTAAGTTACATAATATATGAGTAATATAATATAATGCATATATATAGCATATATATAATACATTATAATTTTATGTAAGATTAAATAATAACATTCCTTAAGTCTTTTATGTAAACAATAAGAGAAAAGGGAGAAGACATGAACAAATGTTTGAATATACATATATTGAAATATGTGGGTAGAGAATAAAAAGTGGTGTTAAAGGTCTGGCAATTGCCTATTGAGAACACAGATGATACTAAAGCTTAGGCAGAGCTCAAAGTCCTATGACTTAGCAGGGAAAGATATGCAGACAGGAATAAGTTTGAACGTTGTCTCCTTTTATGAAGACCAGAAGAAGTTAAACATGAGAAGAGAAATGTAATAAACTCCTTTAAATCATTTTTGTGGCAAAATATTTCAACTAAAAACGTTTGTCTTTGGCATTTCAAAGTTTTCAATATATTGTAGTTTAGAAGTTTGTAAAGTAAAACAAACTTTAACATTTTATACTGCTTTAATATCATTGTTTTTATAAGTCTACTCAATAGATAAAAAATTAAATATCTGTAGGGCAAGGTCTACCATAGCTCATATATGTTAAGTGAACTTTAGATTTATTAATAACGTTATTAAAATTAATGTACCAAGGATAGATCCTGATCCCACTGCCAGGGATTCCCCCAAACAGACCATGCTGCACAACCGTCTTCTGTATGCAGAGGACTGATGTTTTATAAATGCTATGATAATAAAAGTTAAAACACACTGTAAAAGTATAATTCCCTATTTTTTCTTCAGAAACAGAACTCAGAGACTGATAAAGGACTGCATATACCTGCACAATTTTATGCATTGTAATAAATCTCCTAAACATCTATAACAATTGAAGAGTTTTATTGTTAAAGACATATTGTTCTAGATAAATTACCAAAAATATATCGTTTTAACTGTTCTGTTCTAGCTCATATCTAAACTCTATCCTAACATTTTAATAAAATTATTCTCTAAACTTTTCAATCTAAGATGTATCCATTGCCTCAGAACTATAATTTACATATGTATTTGCAGCTATCCTCTCTTCAAAGCATGTATTTAAGAATGGGGTGTGGGTGAGAAATGACAAGTGAATGTGATAAAGATACAATGCATCATAATCTTAAAGAATTAATAAAAGTGTTATAATATTACAAGGAATGTTAAAACAGCATGTAAGCTTCCCCATTCAATGTTTTTCCAAGAGTGATGCTATTAGAACATGTCTTTGTGTTGGATCTCAGACTGTATACGCTACTCAGACTCTGTGCCCTACTAAAGAATGATGATGGATCTGTGAGGTCTGGATAGTCTCAGCTGGCTCTCACTTAGCAGTGCTGTTTCTGCTCTGCCATCTTCTTAGAGCCAAACAGATCACATCGGGCTCTAAGACTATTCTCTGGGACTTTCATCAATGTGTACTTTTCGTTCATTTGATAAAATGTAAATTTTCCTCCCTTGCTTTCTAGGACATTTGACAACTGTTCTCCAAATCATCATTACTTTGCTCATTGTACCCACAATGACATGTATGTCAATTATGTGAAACTGAGTCTTCATTTCATGAATAATTGTGTGGCACAAATCCAGTAAGAAAATAAATCTTTGAACTAGTTACAGTTAGCTATTAATTGCCTCAAAATCCCATTCCCACAAATATTTGCTAATGGAAGAGATAATTTTTTTTTAAAGACAGTAGATAAGTGACAGTAGGAATATAGATTCAGGGTTACAATTAAATATCTGGCCACTATTCTACAATGTTATTAGAAGGGAATAAGTTTTGTACCCAGTTACTCTATTAATAATTTTTTTACAATATAATTACATTTATCCCTTCTCTTTCCCCATCTAACCCCCACCCTTATAGCCTTCTTTGCTCTCTTTCAAATTCATGGCCTCTTTTTAAATTGATTGACTCGCATTCATAAGTGCACATGTATATACATATATGTTCCTAAATATGACTTCTTCAGTCCATATAGCGTTACTTGTTTGGATGTTTGCAGAGCTATCCATTTAGTTTAGGATAACTAATTACTGTGTTCTTCCCTGGGGAGACTGTTTTGTGGCTCCAAATATTACTCAGTTGGTTGTAATACTTTGTGTGGGGTTTTCTGTCTACTGCTGGCATGTCTATTGGTGTCACCTGTTCAGCTAATTTTTAGGTTGTCATGTTGGTGAGATTTTTATGACCTCCTCATATTACTAAGAGACAAAATCTCAAAGCAATGCCCATGATCCTCTGGCTCTTACTGTCTTTCTGTCCCATCTTCTGTAATGTTTCCTGAGCCTTAGATGTAGGAGTGTTTTGTAGATGCATCCACTGGGACTGGGCTCCATATTTCTGCAGTTTGATTGGTTGAGATTTTCTGTAGTGATCTACATTTGCTACAAGAAAATTTTTGATGAGAGGTAAAGACTACACTTATCTGTGTGTATAAGGGCAAAAGTTTAGAATGAGACTCTGCATGTTTAGTAAAATCAGCTGCATATTCTCCACAATTATGATTTCACCAGCACCTACTAATTTGCTGGGTTTCTTGCACCAGGCATGGTTTTGCCCTGGTTTTAGTGTGTCTTAAGTGCAAGTATAGAACCATTGTTTACCACCAAGTTATGCATGCCTTGCATGCTTTTCACACCCATAATGCACCCCTAGGGTTACTGTGCCATGCTGATCATTGATTTAGTTCATAGGCATCATACCTGGGGAGGACTGTTGATTGTCTCTTTCCTCTGGAAGCTTGCTTAGTGCCATCTGGCTCCAAGAAAGCTAGTCCTCATGGAGAGGCATTCTGGTCAAGTCCAGCTCTGGGGTCTCTGAGTCCTTTTTCTGAAGCACATGATGTCTTCTATCTTTGGAAGACAATGAACTGCAATAGCAATAGGCTGTATTCTATTATCTTTAATATTTAAAAATAAAATTCAGGTTTTGGACATGTTTGTTTTCTTTTCCCACATTTATCTAAAACCCATCTGATTCACTGCATGATGCAAATACTACATTCAAGTAATAAAGTTTTACTTTGTTTTTCTCTTTCCTCCATATGAAAATAATATATGTTTGGAAGAATATCAGATTCAGAGAATCTGAGGGAATGGGTAATATAGACTTAAAAACACATTTAATGAAATAAGGTCATTGCCTTATTGACAAGGAGAAAAATCATTGAATACTCAAAACTCATCATTTGTTGGAAGAAGCCAGCATGCAAGGAACTTGTGGTTCAGAGGGTGACAATGGGGTTGGTGGGTGAGTAGTATGGGATTCTCAGTTATGTAGAAGGGGTGGTTTGACTACTTCAGACCCAGTATTGCAAACAATTCTGGTACTTTTGACCTGTCACAGGAATACACCACATAATACACATTCAGCGATGTCAGTATATCAGGAAAGGTTAAGAGTGCCATTCTGACCAGGCTATCTGATTAACAGATTCACTGAAATTTCTTTCAGTTACAAATGATCAGCCATCTAAGAACTGAAACAGTTCTCCCATCCTTTTAGTGAATTAGAATATGTCAGGCGTAAAGTCCACATGTGAAGGGAAACTGAGAAAAAAGCAAACTAACTTTGGAGACATTAGGATTTTTTTTAAATGTATTTAAGGAAAGTAAGCCCTATCTGAGAAGGATATATCCCCTATCTTTAACAATGTATGGTCACAGTTAAGAGGATAAAGTAGAAATTGGAATTCTGGGAAACATGATATGTGGATTTTTACCTTACTAATCTGCATTAGCATAGATATGTCAGAATACACAGAAATATGTCTGATATTTTTATTTTAACCAAACATGTCCAGGGAGAAGTAAAGGAACTCACCCCTGAACACATAACATTGCCCTTTTACTATTTATGCATTCATTAAACCTGTGGTCAGCAGTTAGAATACATGTGTGATTGTTACATGTTGGTTAATGGATATTGGTGGGCCTTATTTGGATTGTTGATACTTGGTGGCAATGTAATCTCCCATAGATCTTTCTTGGGCAACATTTCTCCTACATCATGTTTACATTTTTGCCAACTACGTAAATTCAAAATCAAAATTCAAATAAAATTAATAGGTAATGTGTATTTATTCATTTTTGTATTGATTTGTTAGTATCTATGGAATAGTTATTAAACACACACACACACACACACACACACACACACACACACACACACACACACAGTCTCAGAAAGATGAAACATTATCCAAACATACGGAGAGAGGGGTAGGGTTAAAAGGAGTTCTGCACATTTCTGGTTATATGGAATCCAATTACTCTCTTTATATAAAATGGGTAAATATGTGGTCTGAAGTTAAAACCTTAGCTTCTCATTCAGTTTCTAATGATTGTGAGCTGGATCCTTCTATGAGACTGTTTCTCAGTCCAGCTAATTCAATAGTTTAACAAAGACTGCGTTTGTAGACTGTTCAGTTAAAATTATAATATTACATTGAAAGTTTTAAAATATCTGCTTTAAAATTCAAAGAGGCTTAAATATCTGTTTAAAAATTCATGGAAACAATATTCATGACCAGATAAAAATTTGGAAAACCTGGAGAAAAAAATGTATTATTCAGTCTTAACTACATCAATCAGAACACAGGGGGATGGTGTGAGGACTAATGATGTTTCAACAGTATAATTTGAAATTTTTTACAATAAAATATATGTATTTTCATATATATATAAATTTCATTGTAAAAGTATCTACATATACATATGTGCATACATATATATATATATGCATTCAATAATTGAAGATAAAATAAAACCTATTTAGAGAATACAGTTCATTATTTTGGTGAACAGTACTCTAACTATAGCATTCTATTTACAGAAGCAAAATGGTGTTTGAATCTTAGATGGTCTTTTAATAAAAAACCCAGAGCCAGATATCAGGGTAAAAGCTGAAAGATCAGAGATGCAGAACAGCCAACTACTAGTTCTTACTTCTATGAAATTCTCAGCCTAAAGAGAGTGAGTTCCTGTTTCCTCATGTCTTTTATACCTTTCTCTGCCCTGCCATATTACTTCCTGGGATTAAAGTCCTGTGTGTTTCCTAAGCAAAGGCCTGAGATCTCAAGTGCTGGGATTAAAGTTGTATGCCACCACTGCCTGGCCTCTATGTCTAACCTAGTGCCTGGCTCTGTCCTCTGATCTTTAACAGATTTATTAGGGTCCACAATATACCACCACAGCAAAACAACTCAATTTACCTGCAGAGACACTCATGAGCTTTGCAGAAGCTCCCATAGGAGGTTTGTGGAGATATCTGCATTTTATGCCTAATGGTTCTACTGATTGCTTAAGCATTTACCCGAGCTTCCAATGCAGTTGGTGTTGTACACAAAGAATGAGCAAAATTTTAGGGCTGTGGTGTGGCTCAGTGGATAAAGTTCTTGCCGCCAAAGCCTGAGGACCCATGTTTGGATCCCCAACTTCCACATAAGGAACTGACTATGACATCACATGACAATAACCCTGGTTTGAGTCGGGGCAGGCAGGCAGCGGGGACTCACTGGATAGCCAGAGTAACCAATTGGTGAGCTTTGGGTTCAGCGAAAAACTTTTTCCAAGAACTAAAGTGGAGCAAAACAAAGGATTACTCCCCAGTGGATCTCCAGACTCCACATGTGATGCACAGATGAGAGCACCACCACATACATGTATGCACACCTGTGTACAACACACAAACACAAGCACACAAAGAATCAAGTGTTAGGTAGGATTAAAAATGTAACGAACAAAATATTCCAAAATATCTTTAGTTATCAGTAAAGCTCACCTACTTATGTTTATTTACATAGTGACATATTAAAAAAGTAATAAATAGCTTGAAGACTGACTGAATAACAGTATTCCAATACCAGAATGAAAGAAAAGACCTGAATAGTAAAAATTAAAACCAAGGAAAATGTAAATACAATACATATTGCAAATAAACTAAAACTACACTAATAAATCTACATTGGTGATCTGACACTTCAGAGTTACAACATATAAACTTAAAAAGTGGTTCTACCTTACACCAAAAAACTATAGAAAACTAAGGCATGCTGGGAGTGGGAGAAATAGTCATCCCCAAAGAAGAGTACACCAGTTGAAAACCCAATATCAACGGGCCAGTCCCGAGAACATGCATACACACTGAGCATTCTAGAAAGAGGCCATGAATTCTACATTTTAAAATATCTTCAATAATGAAGGCTACAAGGAAGGGTTTGGAGAAAAAAAGGGGAAGGGAGAAATGTTATAACTATATTATAACCTCAAATCTAAAAAGGATAATAAATAATAATAATAATAATAATAATAATAAAATGTTTTATAGAATTTTACTCAAAGATTTTCTATAAAAACAAAATTTCCAAAATTTTGTAAACCAGAAAATCTTTTTCAGCACCAAATTGGATAGGATACATTTCTTTCCTTTAGAAGAATGATAAACTGTCCCAAATTATTATAGGTAAACTTTTGTGACTGTTCTCATTGAATCTGGAAACCACCCCTAATTCTTGGGATAAAATCCTATGAAACTTAGGTATTATTATTTGTGCAGTGAAACAAAAAGTGGTTGGTTTAATCTATACAGCAGTGGGTGAGTTATGAACTCATAACATATGAACTCAAAATCAAGTGCAAGTATATGTTACATCCCTTTCTCATTCCATGATTAATTTTCCCCATCCCACTTGACTTCTGCACTTAGAAGGAGAATTAGAACCACAAATATGTCTTATACTGTTCTTCTCCATAGAAACACAAACCCCACATATCCATCCTAATACACTTAGGAAGTTTGGGGAGATGAGGAAATAAAACTGTTCCAATTCTTTTGGTTATAGGCACTCAATCACCCACTCTACTTGTTTCATCATTCTGGAGATTTTTAATTTAGTTGATAAAGTTGGGGGAAGATTTGCAATACTGAAAGAAACACAAATTATTTGTAGGTGAGAGTGCTTCGGCATATTGTTTTGATAAGTTCTGTGTATGTTAATTCAGACTGATGTTCCATGATTTTCTATTCTGAGTACAAATAATGATCTTAGGTGATCTTCCTGACTATATAAAGCAACATAAACAAAAATAGTAGTCATATATATATATATATATGTTATGATAAATACATCTGTGTCTCTAGTCTGATAGTTCAACAAAAGCAATGTAAAATTTCAGGGTCATAGAGAAAACATAAAGCCTTCCTTGGTTAAAAGAAGACTGCTTAGGAAGAGATGAAATATTTCTAAATGAAAGTTAAATAAAGAAGGACAAAATAGTCCAGCAACCTGTAAACTTATAGTGGATTGCTGGTAAATGCATATAGTTGCTCTCATCCTCCTGACAGTTTCTGAAATTGACTAACACTGTCCAGACTGTCCGGACCGATGGCACTGGGCATGTCCTGCCGGATAGTAGGTCAGAACCCAAGGTTCAGTAATATGTCTGAGCATTTTTATCCCTGTGACATGGGTAAAAGTATTTCCAGGATTGATTGCTGAGAAGGGGATTTTGGATTACATAGGAAGATTTGTAATGTTCAACCCTTTCAATAATCAAGAACAGATTTCACTCTGATCTATTTAATCCTTGACCTTATCTGTTATGTCTTAGCTTGACTTTCATCTTTAACTTATTTGGCTCTTGTAGATAAAATATGCCTTACTTAGTCTTTTAAAGTTGTCTATTTATATTAACTATCTCAACCCATCAACATTCCTTGAACAGAGTCCAAAGGAACAACCTGTGTGGGACGGTTTTTGGCAAACTTTACTATGCTTCCTATCTTTAAGTCAAATAGTGTAATAATGCTTTGGACCATTTATAACCATGACTGATGAGTTATTTTCTGTCTTTTATTTATTTGCAATAGTTTAAGGTAAAGTAGCCAAAAATATTTATACATATTTCTTTCTTTCTTTGTTCATTTGTCTACTTGGTTGTGCACACATGCACACACATGCCATGGCATACATGTAAAGAACAACTTGTGGGATTCCATTTTGTCTTCCAACATGTAAGTCTTTGGGATTGAACTTCAATTGTAAGGATTGGCAAGAAGTGCCATTATCCACGGAGTCATTTCATAAGCACATCCTCTGCCAATTAAATTAAAATCTAGATAAGATACAATATATGAGAAATTATTTCTGGTCTTTAAAAGATCTATCTATTTGTATTTATGTATATGAGTGAGTTTTCTGCACGTATTTTTGCATGTCATGTGAGTGCTTATTGACGGCAGAGGTAAGAAAAGGGCATCATAAATACTGCTACTGAAGTTACTGACAGTTGTGAGCTGCCATGCAGGTGGGAGGTGTTAAAATCAGGTCCTCTGCACAAACAACAAAAACATTTAACGACGAGCTAAGTCAAATTTCTAAGTCCTAGACTTTGGTAAAAGTATATATCTCAAATAATAGACAATTAACTTTATTTTCATAGCTAAAAAAATTTGAAAGTTACATTTTTTATTTTCATAAAACTCATTCAAAATGCCTAGTAATAATCATACTAATAAATGTTATAATTAGTAACAATATATAGATGAGTGAGTTTAGCACAGAATTTTCATTTTCTGATACAATCATTGAAGTAAATCTACATGTTAAATGAAAGAAAGTATACATTTTTGGAAAACAAATTCATAGAATATGCATATTAAGTGTATAGGATTCCATAGATAAAATGTAAAATCCTTAAGTGCTTTAAATACAATGGAGTCTGGAGAATGGTACAACAGTGAAGATCATGCATTGCTTTTACAGAGGACTGGTGTTTGGTTCCCAATAACCTCCTTGAGCTATTCAGAGCCACATTTATATCCAGAATAAGTGGTTACAAAAATATGAATAGTTCAAGTTTGTCTAAAACATTAAATTAAAAAAAACCCCTGTTTTGAAAGACTACACCCAAAACACTAAACACCAAAATCAATAAAGGGTTAGTTTCTATAATGCCAATAGTTGTGTCACAAATTAAAACAAGACAAAACAAAATACATTTAACATAAAAATAATGAAATTCATATAAATTTATAAAAGTATTTTAATAATAGATTAAAGGGAAGTAGTTGATAAAACAATAAAGTCCCCGTATTTTACAAATATTTAACAAATGGCAAACTGTGTTTTCACACAGTTGCCTATTCCTTCTGACATGTGCAATGTTTTCAAGTATGGCCATAACAAAACTAACAATATTCATATAATGAGAATGGAGTACAAAATTAAGATCATCAGTTTGGACATAAGTATATAACTCAGTCTCATAAATATAGACATAAGACTTCATTTCCAATTACTGTCCTAGGAGTTTGAGCACCAAATAGGATCAAACATGAATATAGATACTCTTAGCAACATTACTAATAACATTTGTTAAATGCAAGAGAGAATGAAATATATATGAATAATCAGAAATAAGAGAAATGGGAATTTCCATGGCAACAAAGATAAATCATTGAAAGTGATAGGTTAGATCTTCGGAAGCTAAATATTCAACTAAAAACAAATTTTCCTTAAAACACACTTGACTTGGGGCTGGGGAAATGACTCAGCAGTTAAGTGGTCACTTGTTGTTCTTGTTGAGGACCCAAATTTGCATCCCAGCACCTATATGGCAACGCACTTTTGCCTATAACTTGAATTCCAATGGGCCCAATGCTGTCTCTTCACCTCCACTGGCACCAGGAATACATACAGGCATGGCCTCACACATATACACAAAATAATAACAAATATTTTTAGTAAAAAAAAATACATAGGACACCAATTAAATATATTTTGAATGCAAAACTGGAGCTTACTTAAGAATTGATTTTTGAATGATAAGATAAGTGCAAATGTATCCTTAAAATTCAGAGCACATGTCTTCAATTATGAGATGCAATTGTTATAAAAAGGAAGAAGTATAATAGCAAGAAAAGGCATGTGTAGTACTAAATTGTAATACAGTATTTCTCAAAAAGCAGTAGGGAAACTGAGGCGCTTGTGTCATTTGCTAGAGCTTCAATATAGAGTGGGAAGGACCAAGGGAACATTCAAGAAAGGTCCAGGGACATGCCAGCCTTACACTGATTTCTTACTGCAGGATTCTGACTAACTTAAAGGAAAACAACTTTTCCAGTAATTGACTTCCGTATAATGATAACTTTGAGCAGCTGCTAAAATATCCTCACGAACTCTACCTCATCCAGCATCCGGTATCTTGGGAAACAATGGTATTCCTACACAATTCCAGAGGTCTGAATCCTCTACTCAATCCTCCCACTGAATGTGTGCCTCCGGACACTTTCCTTTTGTACTTTATTTTTTTCCCATGTGTAAAATAAGGCATCTAAAATGATCAACATTATGCAAGGATTGAACTTTTCCAATGACCTGCCAGACCAATCCTTCAAAGGGGAAGAAATACGCATCCCTTTGAAAAGATGTGGATGCAGAGTTTGTATTTCTCTAATCTAGAGTGACAGAAAGAAAGGAAATGAAGTGAGGTACAAGGAGAAAGCTGGGGGAATGCAGTAAAGAGAAGCAGTCCCCTGGGAGTCCGTCCAACCACCAGCAAAGCTGAGCTGCAGTCTTGAGTTCTCACAATTAAATGGCTTGTGTAAGCGACTTGCCACTCAATTAGGCAGGTCCTTCTATAAGTTGTAACACTAATGCACAGTATATTAGTGTATAAGGACACTATGATGATGCAGTCAAATACTATGAAAGAAACTTAGCCAGAGGAGGCACATTTTGATCTTCCGAAGACCAAAAATTAAGGATTTTGAACACTTATAAACTCTTGGTGCTATTAATCTGATATCCTCACCTCATTAATTGTTTATTTTATATTGTGTAAACTGGTTGATCAGTATAATAATTATTCCAGCTCAAAGACTGACACAACAAAAAAACTGCCTATTGTTTGGTTAGTTGTGTGGGACCATTAATGTTGAGAGGAAATTAGGATCTTTAAATGAAAAATAAGAAAAAACTAAGAAGGAAAAGAAGTACATTAACCTCAGGCTTAAGATTAATAAAAATAAATGTTATGCTGGCAGTGGTGACAAATGCCTGTAATCTCTGAGTTGACAAATAGAGACAAGAAGATCAGGAAATCCCTGTCATCCTTGGCTGCATAGAGAGATCAAGGCCACCATGCTAAATATGAGGATCTGTCTAAATCAATCAATGAATAAGTAAATATATAAATTTAAAAAACTCAAGTAAGAGTGAGAAAATTCAACTCATATTATTATGTATTAGACACTTTTAGAGGTACAGTATTTAGAGCTTTGGTTGTAGAACACTGGGAAGAAAGGCAGCATTCAACAGA
Source organism: Peromyscus attwateri (assembly GCA_902168425.1). Lineage (NCBI taxonomy): Eukaryota > Metazoa > Chordata > Mammalia > Rodentia > Cricetidae > Peromyscus > Peromyscus attwateri. The sequence goes on from CABHPP010142749.1 coordinate 29,200, forward strand.
GCTGAGGTTTAGGAGAGAATGCTACATCCTTCGATCACACTGGACATTGCTTTGCTTTAGTACATGAAAGCTAATGCACCATAAAAATATATAAGTATTGCTCCATTCATGTGTTTCTATAGTATGTATATGGTTTTGAAAGCTGCAGTAGTAAAGGACAGTCCAGAATTCTGCCAGAATGTCTGGAAGTCAGCAATTAATTCACTGAAGAGATTTGGATAATTATACCACATACATCTTGAAATTTCAGTGAAAATGTGTGATATAATGTGTGTAGAGCATTTAAAACATACTGAAGCCAGGCGCCCAGCACTGGAGAGTCAGAGGCACGCAGATCTCTGTGAGTCCAAGGCCAGCCTGGGCTAGGGAGTGAGTTCCAGAAAAGGCACAAAGCTACACAGGGAAACCCTGTCTCGAAAAACAAAACAAAACAAAACAGAAAAACATACTGAAAACACATAAAGCCCCCATCCATTATTCTTATGTATGAATTCTTCCCTCTAATGAAACACTTGAGATAGAATATGGGTTTACTTTGTTGTTTTTAGGGGAAAAATACAATTTTAAATATATGCTAGTATTGGATGCCACTATCAATGACAAATAATTAGGTGCTGAAATAAATATGGTCTGCGGAGTTTTGCATAACCGATATTTTAAAGTATGCAATTGCCAATATCAGTATGTCTCAGTGTTCCTGAGTCTATAGAGGGTATTACATATTTATCTTTTTTTCTAGAATGGAGAATAAAGTGCAGTCTCAAAGCTCAGACTGAACTCAAATCTGTTTCCTTTTGTTCCTTCTTTTAAAAAATGTATTATTTCATTGAAAAAATTTCAGACAATAAGTTTTAATAATATTCTTCTCCTCTCTCCCAACTCCTCCAGGATCTGCTTTTGTTTGTTTTGCCTTTCAGTTTGGGTTTTTGAGTTGTTGTGTTTTGCTTGTTTGTTTGAGAGAACATGCACTCAGTTTCTTGCACCACTATATCCTAATGACATTACATTTGGTAAGCAATGAAATCACTGATTACATCAATTATGTCACCTGCTCTGTGAAAATGAATATAGTATCTGCTATACATTTCTTTGGGGTAAGCTTAAAATAGTCATAAGCACTTGAGTAGGGATTAACCTTTATTATTAAATTCAAAATAAAATAGTTTGATACAGATCAACTGAATTCCTTTCTATGTATTCACTGTGGTGCTCACATTCTTATGGTAATATTCATTTTTGTTGTTTTTCTTTTGTTACTGCTATTGAGACCAGGGTCTACATCATGCTAAATTCATGCTATACTCTTATATTTTGTCTCTAATATTTTGCTACCACTTATTTGTACAATACACTTAGGATGATTTTTCCCTCTCACACTTTGTACATCCTTTTCAGTAAACAGATCTTCTAAAACCTAGTTTCAAAGACAGGTAGGAAGAAAGGGTATAGATACTTTTGTTGAAGACATTTTTAATTTATTTATATTCTCCTTTGTTATTAAGTAAAAGTATAATCTACTGTAATCGTAACTATCTAGTGTCATACTTTATTCAAGAACCTGTCTGAATTAAATCTAAATAAGCTAAATTTGATGTTGTTTAATATTGATAGACTGTTTAGAAAGTGCACCCGTGGCAAAAAGATCAATAGCTCAGGCTCACAACATTGATGCTGTTACTAGAGTAACATACTAATATGAAATGAAATTGTTAAGTTACAATCCATTCTGAATAATTTGAATACGGGGAGGAATTTCACTGAGGCAGTAAATAAAGTGTGGGGTGATCTTAGCAAAACTGGAAAGTGTGTAAATCCCAACACTATGTTTTGACCAGGCAATCATTAGTTTAGGATTTACATTTTTTCAGAATCCCGGAATTTAATCTTTCTATGTTATCCATGCAAATTCAATAACCTCCAAAATAAAGTACATTTGTATTTTCTTCACTATTATATTTACCTATTGATAGCCTGCTGGGAGTCTAAATCAAGAATCTTTTCTCTGAAGCAAATCAAAATTGCTACTTAGAATTTTTAATTTTCCAGTTTCAATACTTAGAAGAACCAATAAGCATACAATCAATTTTAATTTAAATTGAAATGCACAGCTGTATTTACTGTAGATAGTCTTTCAGGGAACCAAACCTCACTTATTTTCTTCACTTACCTGAACATATTGAGAGATGTTACAAGGAGACTCTGAAATGAAAGGGGAAGAGACGATGCTACATTCTTGTGATTTTTTTCATATTGTTCTGTTATTCAGCCGTAAGATGTGTATGTGAGTCTCAAATTAAACATCCTGTTTTATGCTACTCCTGCTCTGAATATTACAACATAGAAGACTCGCGTTGTTACTGGAAAAGGAGGCATAGATCTTAGAAAATATCTTACAGAAACTTGCCCAGGCACTGGCTTGGTATCAAAGGTTTGATAAGGTGTTTCACTGTGCACAGGAACATTACAATTATTATTGTTTTGGAAGGTTGTTTTTTGTTTTTAGAAATAAAGAAAGGATACCAAAACATTAAAAAGTTTGCTTCTTGTCTAATGGGAAGAATAGGCAAACATCAATCACTTAAAAACAAAGGGATATATGATATATAGATAGACAGACAGATGATAATAGATAGATAGATAGATAGAGATAGATAGATAGATAGATAGATAGATAGATAGATAGATATGTGATAGATAAATAAACAATAGAAATATGATGGAGAGACAGATAGATATATAGATAAATAATAGAAATACGATAGATAGATAGATGATAGGTAGGTAGATAGATAGGTAGGTAGATAGATAGATAGATAGATAGATAGATAGATAGATAGATAGATAGACAGGTAGACAGATATAGGCAGACTGATATTAGAAAAACCATAGACATATCACTAGATAGACAGACATATGGAGGAATAGACAGAAAGAGAAACAAATCAAAACAAACCTTCCTAGGATAAAGTATGATGTTCCTCACCTTCTATAATTATTACTCCCCAGCACAAAAAAAAAAATGGGGTATTAAGTAAGAAAACACAGGAGTGAGAGAAATGGATCTGTAGTTAAAATTGAATACTGCCATTGCATGGGGATTCCATTTGACTCCCAGAACAGTTGTCAGCAGATCCCCAACTGCTTGAAACTCCAGGGGGATCCAAGGCATATGTCTTCTCTGGGCACTGATATGGAAGTACATACACAGAATGTCACATCATTTACATTAATAATAAATCTTTAAGAAAAAAGAAATATTTTACAGCCCAGTTTCTGTCATTTTTATGATTTATTTTATTTCTAATTCTATGTATTAATGTGGCTATGTTTGAGTTTGGGCAACTGAGTGCAGATCCTCATAAAAGTCTGAGGCCTCAGACGCCCCTGGAGCTGGAATCACAGGTGACTGTGAGCCAGTAGATATGGGCTCTGGGAACTGGATTTGAGTCCTATGCTACAGCAGTAGATACCCTTAGTCGCTGATCCATCTCTCACCCCATGGTGCATCGCAGTTTTTGCAGTTACTTCTTTCTATGTTCCACACTGTTTGTTTGTTTTTTTCCCCACAATAATTCATGTGTGAAAGTTTGATCGGGAGTGAGGTAATGTTTGTGAGTGATGCCAACACCTTTAGAGATGGGGCCTAGAGAGAAGCAGTGCTATCATGGCCTCTCCTAGCTTCATTTCTATTGCTCTAATAATATACCCTGACCAAAAGCCACTCAGAGGAGAAATGAGTCTACTTTAGCTAACCATGCCATTTTGAAGTCATCATTATATGGACATCAAGGCAGGAACTTCAACGACTAGTCGTGTCAATCCAGTCAAAAGCAGAAAGAAAAGAGTGAGTGCATAATCATTTGCTTGCTTTTTTATGCTAAGTATTCTGCCTCCTTCTTAAAGAGTTCAGAACATTCTGTCTAGGGAAAGGTACCTCCCACAGAAGCCTATATCTTTTCCCACATCAATTAACTTTATTAATATAACACCTCACAGAACAACCCAATGTACATAAATCCCTTATTAAGACTTTCATTCAGGGGATTCTAGGTTGTGTTACTTTGGCAATTAATGAAATGATAGCCAACTATTGCATGATCATCAATCTTGGAAGAAATTAATGTACATTTCAGAATTTTAATTTCCAATTTTGCAACCTTGCATTTTGAATTTACACATTATCCTTCCCGTGGTTGCCAGCAAGTCTAAATGTGATCTCAGTGATGAAATTCTACAGCAGTGGTTTTCAACCTTCTGGATGCTGTGACCCTAGTAGCTATACCAATTAAGAAACTTAAGTGTATTTAATTTAATATGCTGTGTTGTGGAAAAGTATAGGGCTCCCTTCCCAGTGACTTGAGCATGCCATGAGCTTAAGAGCACTTGCTCTTCCTCCAAAGGACCTGGTTTCATTCCCAGCACTCATGCAGAACCTTGAAACCATCTGTACCTCTGTGTCTAGTAGACACAACCCCCTCTTCTGGTTTTCCTGGGAACCAGGCACAAACATGTACATACATGAAGGTAAAATACTCACACACATAAACAAAACTGGTTAAAAATGAAGTTTCGTATTTTTTTTATTATTATTAAGAAATTTTCTTTTCATTTTACATACCAACCACAGATTCCCCTCTCCTCCCTCCTCTTGCCCGCCAGCATCCCCCCCAACCCACCCCCCATTCCTACCTCCTCCAAGGCAAGTTCTCCCATGGGGAGTCAGTAGAGACTGGTACATTCAGTTGAGGCAGGTCCAAGCCCCTCCTCCTTGCACCAAGGCTGTGTATAGTATCCCACCATAGGCACTAGGCTCCAAAAAGCTGGCTCATGTGTTAGAAACTGGTCCTGATCACACCACCTGGGGGCTCCCTAAACATGATCACGAAGTTTCATATTTCTATGGTGAAAAGAAATATGTAACTAGAATTAGCCAGTTTGACTACATTTAAATGATCTCAATTTTGTTGGCAATGTCCAGGCCATCATAATCAGGAGTTAGCCGAACATACTCATTCTTTTGTTTGCCAAGTCTTAATAGAGTATTGACTTTAGCCACATCAGTTTCATAGAGTTTCTTCACAGCCTGTTTGACCTGGTGCTTGTTGGCCTTGACATCCACTGTGAATATAAATATATTGTCTTCTATCTTCTTCATGGCTGACACAGTGTTCAGACAAACCTTGATGATAGCGTAGTAGTCAACCTTGTTTCTCACCGGCACACTTAGAGGGGATTTGAGCTACCTCTGGCACTTCATGGTGTTAGGATTCTGGAAGGTGGATGATATGTAGATCTTCTTTTTTGCGGCTGTGGATGCCTTTCAGATCTGCCTCCTTGGCTTTCAAAGCCTTCCTTGGTTTTGGCTTTGGCCCTGTGGGCACAGGGACTTCCTGTTCACTTTCAGTGCAGCTTTATAATTCTCACTATAAGCATCCTAGCTCAAAATTATGACTTAAGTAGCTGCCACTTGAAATTGACTCAGAATTTAGAAACAGTATTTCTATAACACTTCCACTGATGACAGATTTTTTTTTTTTAGTAAGACTTAAGGAAATAGAAGCAACTGATGAAAATTGTGAACGCTGGTTCCAGTGGCAAAGCAGGCCCACTTATATATGTGCTTATATATTACTCATATCCTCCTCTGAATTATCTGGCAAAAAGCAATAATCCACTTTAATATTAGTTAATATAGTTTGGAACCATTAGTTTTTCATTCAGTATTCAAGTGTAAATGATTTTTACCTTTGACATTTTTACAGATAATATTTCGTCAGAATCATTAGGCAGCAGTTGTAAGATTTTAGCCAAAAAGTTTGTATCTGGTGAAATGCACAATAAAGAAATGTCTATCCTTTCAAATTTAGACAGTTGTTTTTCAGCAAAGCATGGCAAAAATGCAGAACACGGAGGTGAGACAACAGAAGCTCATATCAGAATAGATCAGTGTGGTGCAGAGACTGAGAAAACGCTACAAGCTCCCAGCTGGGAAAACTTGTAATTGCAACCAGCCAGAACATTGATACGGAGATAGCAAAATTACTAACAAGGGAAAAAGAAAATTTAGGAGACAAATGGAGGAAGTGTTTTCCTCTGTATGACAAGGACCCTAGTAAATATGACAAAGTGTTCGTCAAGAGCAGAATGTTGAACCGGCGTGAAGAAAATATAAAATTGATTACTACAATGACAAGCCACGTAAAATGCCATAATAACAGCACAGGAACTCATTTCAAATAAAAGTGAAATAAAAACACTTTCTCAAATTAAGAGGAGAAATGTGAGCAAAACTAAACTTCTTGCTTGGGGCAATTCTTGTAACCAGAAACTATAGTCAAAAGCAATCAAAACTAATGGTAGCATTATCATAACAGAAGAATACACACGGCTCCAGGGATTTTTGTAGTCTATGCATTTATTGCCTGAGCTCCCGTAATATGAGGAAAGCAGCAATCTAGGAGCTAATACCCCATTACAGTCAAATTCCAACAAAGCTATGCTATCATTTCATTTCTAAGCCTCAGACTATCTCTTTCTTGATTCACATATAGCAAAATACAGAAAGGCAGGGATTTGATTCAGTTATTAATTCAGAATGGTAGCACTCTACATATTGATGTCAAGTCAGAATTTACCATTACGGATGGTTATTATTAATGAAGTCTTTTTCAAAAGTCGGAGAATTATAGGGATCAGAAGAATGATATATCTCATTTACAATGGTTTTCACTTGAAGGCTATTTATCTCATACAGAATTTCAAGCAACTAGATGACCACTTGCTAAATAAATAAATATGTGATAAATATAAAGACTCTATTTGTACAGTGAATTGCTATGGTGATCAGGCTAAGCACTACTCTAATCAGCTCCTGCCTTCATGTTCCTGCCCTGTCCTGGCTTCTTTTGATGATGAAGAGTGATATGGAAGTGTAAGCCAAATAAAACTTTTCCTCCAAAGTTGCTCTTGGTCATGGTGTTTTGTTGAAACCTTAAGATAGTGGACTTCTATAAGATCTGTTCCATGAAGTGTAAAAAGAAACTTCTCTTATCTTAAAATGTCTATGGAATGCTAGGAAAACTGATCATGAATTTGACATACTTCAACGTATGAAGCAAAATTATGTAAATATATATTATTTGTTCACAATGTGATTATACTGGACAGTTATTACATGTAGAAGGTTTTGTGTGGTTTCTTTCCTTGTGATTTTATAGTAGAAGACTGGTCTCTAGTAATATGACATTGAGAAGGAATAAAATGTCAGTCTATTAGATCATAGCAGTATGCCCTCAGAAGCATTAACATGATCATAAAAATCCATAAGTATCTGTCCCAAGGTGACTTTTCATTTTAAAATTAGTCAATTTATCCCTTCTGATTTCTCCAAATTGTTGTCTAGTGATGTGATTAGTCCCAGCCATGTCCTCTCCTCTCACTTTCTATGACAAGCAGATTTAAGCTTGTGCTGATGCCAAGTCCTCACATGTTAGTTAGGGTTCTCCAAGGGAACAGAATTGATTTAATCAGTAATTGGATGCCCATTACTACCATTCTAGCAGAACTGGAGTATTACCTGAAAGTCAGTGGTCTTTCATTCATATTGGAGTTTGGATATTGGTAAAGTATGGTAGCAGCTATAGCAACCACAACAGGATAGATACCTCACAAGCAACCCACAAGGAGGCTTTTTAGTGATATTGGACCTATTGTATCCATGGGCCTCTTTATTTCCATGGTGTATTGAAAGGTGTTACTCAACATGGGGGAAGAGTTTTTTCTTCGGGTAATTCTTCATGCACATGTCCTGAGAAACATGCCCAGAAGCTTGTGCCATTGTTGAGTCCAGGTCTAGCAAAGCTGAAATTCAAGATGAACCATCACACTGATTAAATAAACCTCTTCCCAATGAAAAGCATCTGGACTCAGACATTTGTAACAATAAGAAAAAAGTAAACTATTAATTAAACAGAGGGAAATAGTTGATGACATCTCACTTAGCTACCTGGGTCAAGGAAGAAAGCAAATGGTAGTTGAATACTATTTATCAAATGACAATAATAGGAACCAAATATTAAAGAATCACATAGCTAGGGAAATTTGTAATTACATTGAGTAAAATTTATAATAACATACTTCTGTTAAGAAGCAATATCAGAAAGATAAAGGAATCCATTAAATTAAATCTAGAAAAGAATGCTAATGAGATAAAATCAAAGACATAATTAATGCAAATTTAATGACTGTTTTATTAGAAGACAATGAGAATCTGAATTTATAAATGATAGCAGACAATGGATTTATATTCACTACACTCATATAATCCCAAAGATTGCACTTTTTAAACACTATTTCTGGGAACTGATCTCCTCCCCTGAATCTCCCCTTTAAAGCCAAGTTTGGGGAAGTCCTGAACCTCAGGTTATCTGGTTATGTGATAAAGGACAATTTGTAGGGGTCAAGCTCAGTGTATCAACCATAGAGTAAACATCACAAAATAGAACTTAAAGGAACAGTCTACTCATGAGCAAACAATGTTCTAATCCATCAGCTTCAGATTCTTGGGTTAAGTCATCTGGTCCAAGAACATTCCTGAGGTCATCTCTGTAAAAGATGAACAACAATTACTTCTGACATATTTCAAGTACTGTGCCAGTTAACTATAGACTGTATCACAGAAAATACATAGCTGATGTGTTGAAAATATTCTTTAAAGTTTTGTGGCATAGTCAAGTAGGAGAGGAAAATACAAACCCACAAGAGTTAGAAAGAAGAAAACACAAATCTAAAGTTACATTGAGAACTTGTTTTAGTCCAAACTACATTTTAAAAAAATCACATGCATTGTATTTATATTGAAGTCATGGGGCAAAGAACAAACACAATGCATGCCTGTGCCTACACCCACCCCAGATCTGATTTATTTCTTATTCAAATTTAGGAAGATATGCCAGTACAATTAATATAAGACCATATTAAACATAAAGAATTGCAGCATGTAAATATTAATGTACAATTTAAAATGTTGGTTTACACACACGTAATATACATATATCATATCTTTATTGTATAAGTACATATAAAAACAAAATTATATATATTTCAGAAAAATGAAGATGCAGAATACTCAACTAAATTGTCCTTTATGGAAGGGATGGACTCTTATCTCTTAAGTTGTCACACAGATGCCCCATTGTAGCTGATATCTCCATTCAGATTATTTGAGAAATCTTGTGCTGTTTGAAGGCCAGGCCTGTTGTAGGGGAAGTGGTTCATAGTCATCAGAGTTTTCTGGAGTTTTTTGACTATTTCTGTGTTGCTCAAATGAGTCCTACAGAAGCAAACAGAACCCTCAGTGATGACAGAAGAGTAAAATGAGGGCCAGTCTGTCAGGTTAGTCTTTCTCTAGTTCCAACTCTTGGAGACCTAGTATCCAGGCCCACCTGAAGTACGTCCATGCACAAACCAAATGTCTAATTCAATAATGTATAAGTGATATACAATTTTTGTAACAACAATGTCACTAAGGATTGTACAAATTGAGCAAGATACAGAAGATCTAATTAATTCTAATGTCTTTTGTACTGTCACATCCAACCTTAACTCTAAGGCTAAGAGCGCATTCTTTTTGTTCACTACTTTGTATAATGAACCTGTAGGTCATTTGCCAAAGACTGATACATCACTCTGTTGAGAATGTATTACTTAGTCTCAGATTTGACTTCTATTGGGATTTAAAAATTAGTGATTATTTTTAATCTTTATAATTTTTCTTTAATTTCTCAAAAGCACGGCAAAGAATTTTTATGATGCAATTAATATGATAATAATGTTGTGTCAATTCCCTTTGCCAAAGGAATATATAATATGGCTGTACACTTGTATGAAGCTGACCAGGCAGATTTTGTAAAAATAGTTTGATATTTAATCATATTCCACAGTTGTTTCTCTACAAATAAATGTTTCTTGAAATTCACTGAATTTTCCAAAGAAATGTTTTTAAAGTACAAAGTGAATAAATTCATTTAATAAAGTTTCCAATGCATTATTAACTTGTTAATTAAAACATTGAATATCTAGTAAATGTAAAACAGGTCTGATTCATAAAATGAGCCATGGAGTGTGGTATTTCTTTTCCTCACAGAGCTAAAAGAGTAGTGGAACTGGGAAGAGGTGGTCACATCTACAACATCTGATATGTTTCGTCAGTATCTTGACAGCTTTATAAATTAATATTACAATATACCTATGCCTTATGCCACTAACTGTAAGTAGCGGGAACTAGAGGGTGGTTTAAAAGAAAAGGGGGAATTAAATTTGAAAGCTGACTGTCCTCTCGGCAACTAAAAAGAAAAGAAAGGTTCATGTGTATCCTTGAACAAGGAAAAAAATAACCAAGTCAAGAGAAATCAAACACTTGGATTATAAGCACAAATTATTCAATCTTGCTCAGTGAGTAAGAGATACAGCAGTTTCTGACAGGTTGACCAAGTACCTTCAAAAAACAGTAATGGAGGCTACTGCATGAATACTTTAAAAGTGAGAATGCCTTCATATCCTCTTGTTTTATGGTTATTAAATACATTGTTCCTGGATAGAAAAAACAACTCAAGTATAAATATCATTGTTTTCTTTGGTGTTTGATTTTCCTAAATGTCTGCTGAGTATTTAATCACTAAAGAATATGAAAACAAGATCTCCGCATATAGATTTAGATTCTTTTTCTTAGATTAGTGCCTTCAAGTTCTGCAAATTACTTTAAAATTATTTATAATATCTGCCAGCTCTACTTAGACCACTCCCAGTAAAGTTTCACTAGGATATTACCCACGATTTTATTTATTGTTTCCTTTTGTGAAAGCAAACTCACTGAACTGACAACTACTATGTTGGGTTTGCTATAACCACAATACAATGTATTTCAGTTTAATAAGGTAGAACACTGAAATGACCATGTCTAGATTTCAGAGACACCAAAACCAAGGTCTCCAACTTTGTAATATCTCTTTAGCAAATTTTATGGTCCAACTGAACTTTATTTTATTTTCTCTTAAAAACCTAGCAAATGTTTTGGGTCTCATTATCTCATCAGCTGTCCGTGTAACCAGGGAAAAGAAAGGAGAGCAAACTGGCTTCTCATAGACCTTTGCTGTAATTGATTCTCAGGGGTGTCTTTGCACTGCCCTATTATAGTGCTGTTGTTGTCATGATGATAATTCTCAGCAGGAGTGTTCCAAATAACTGATGAATATTCAAAGCAGTAAAACTTATACTGTTCACTTGGCCCGGACCTAAGATCTCCAGGCTGCTGAACAAAACAAAACAAAAACTCAGGCATTTCTTTTTAGCAGTATTACCTGAAATGCAAGCTCACCCATTGCAACATGAATAATCAGTCATGTAATCTGTCACTGTTGAACTCTCTGGGCCACTTTGGTGAGCATACCTGGAAAACAACGTGCAATAGATCTTGAGGCAACCCCTGGAAGCTTTTACTGTCTCTTCCACTGAATGTGGAGAAAATCATGTCTATGCTCATTGTATTTGCAGTTTTTATTTATAGAAATATAATTGACATTGCTAGATATATTTGATATATTACATTTAAAAGTTTGTGTTAAAACTCTGTTTATGCATAAGAAATAAAAAATGAACAGAAACCAAAGGGTTTGATTGTTGTCCTAATCTGTAAAACATAATCAAGCTGAGCTATTGAAACAAAGCACATAAAAGAGAAATACAACATAACAGATTTCTCATCCCACATATTCCAAATACCCTAGATTTGACTTCAAATAATAAGCCAAAGCCCCAGAGACTGATCTGAACAGTGAGGCCAACAGGACACCCCCATGGGCCTATGGCACAGCCACATGGCCCCTTTCATGGGCATGTCACATATGCTTCTCAGTTGCTCAGTGAACAAGAACAAAATCACTCGAGATTTCATGCCCACTGACTTCTCACTAGGCAGATTCTAATTTGGCAGTGGTTCGGGGTCTTCATGGTGAGAAAGCTGCTTCTGGCAGAAGTTACTCCACTCATGGAAGTCGGAACTTACATTTATGGCTCTGTTCTCTTCAAGCCGAGCTTGAGATCACATCTGTTCCTGAGGCTCCAAGCCTGAGGAAGCTCAGGAGCGAAGACTCACACAGAGAAGTCCATATTTTCTGTTAAATGCCATCGTCTGCCGTATGTCAAAAGGAATGTTCTTTAGTACCTAATGACCCTGACTATTTCTCTCCTAGAATGAATTTTTGCTTGAGATGTATGATAAAATGTCCATCTTGTTTAAAAAAAAAAAATGATTTCAACTGCCGTAGGGAACTTTTTGCCACATACAGAAGAAGTAGGAACCCATCGGCATGCTTATTCTGGTCTAACATGAGTGTGGAATCTCCCAGCAAGATGAAGTATTAAAGAAAGGAAAAGCAACATAGAAGAAAAATAACATAATATCGCAACAAGAACAGATGTTTAATACAATGGTTTTGTTAGTTAATTAAACCAAACTATTTTTCCCACTTATCATGAAGCATTTTAAGTATAAAAGTATTACTGAGTAAACTATGAGAGTTGGAGTATGTGTTGTTGATTCTTACAGCTTCTGACAGCTCCTCCCATACTGCCACAGAATTATTCTCTATAGTTGTCCGCAATGAACACAAAGCACAATTTTCCGGCTTAGTTGAAGAAAAATATTTAGAACGTGATATACTTGTGTATCACTAAAAGTCTTGCAAATTTAAAAATGCTCAGCCACGGAAAATGAAGTCAAGGTGCATTTCTTGTACCTGATATCACCCAGGATTTCTAATCTGTCAAAAGAAGTTTTAGTAGTTCTCCACTCAAAATTGTGTGGAAGACCAGTAAATGTTCTTTCATTTCACTCCATCAGACACACCTCGAATTTCTACAATACCATGTATGAAAGGTGAGCCTTTGCATGGATACCTACCTCTTCATGAATCCACGGGCAAAGGTGACAATAATTGATGTCATCTCTTTGTATTCTTCATTTAAATAGCGTTGTGTGTATGTTAAAGAGAGATACAAATATTTCGTGGAGGAATGGCAGACAGAGAATCAGCTGCCTAGGGTGTATGTGCTGCCTGTGGTTACTTTACAAGGAAATCTACCAGCTCTCAATAATGTGAAAATCTCCTTGAAAGGTGCTGTGGCACAGCAAGGCACTGAACCAGAGAAATTCAATTTGCCTACTGTAAAGTATGTTTTGTCTCTTTCAGAAAGCTCTAATTCAATCCAAAATTACTTTCTGGAAGCAGTCACTCTAGCCAAGAAAGGGTGTCTGAGGTCTGGGATAGGAAAGAACACACTGCGGTAAAACTGTCAAAAGTACTCAGCGCTGTCCTCATTCATGAGCCCTGATGCACAGACCAACCTGGAGGTCCTGACCCCTCTCTGCTGCAGTTCTATGCATATTTGTGATTGAATAACCTTCAGTCACTTTTATCTTTGATCTACATTTACTCTAAGAATGCTGAGAGAGCTGTGGGAAACAGAGACTATGTAAGGTTAATAATATGTGGATGGAAAATAAATGTTTCTGTTTGAGTTCTGTGAAATAAATTGTTTGTAAGTAACTTTGAAGATGACCAGATAGTTTATTAAAAAATAAATCCCTAAAAGAAATCTTTGTGTTTAATCACGATGCTCATAAACGTATGGTTTATCCAAATCAAATCAAGACTTATCTTTCCACTAAATTAAGTTGTTCAATATAAATCATCAAAACAAGGCATACTGCGTCCACCATCATCTCTGAATTCTTTGTCTGGGAATAATGCTGCTAACTTGACTGGAACAGTGACATTAACTTAATCACCTTCCTGTGATAGGTATGCTGAGGGGGGCTTCAGAATTACTTTGAGTTTTTGGTATTACATGTGTATCTTTTTCACTGTTTGGAAAAGATTTCAATGTGGTTAAATCCACAAATGATAAGAATTTTAAAATTGTCTAAGCAGGAGGTAAGGATATACATTGTGGCACTTGACAAACAGTTAGGGTTGCTATTGCTGTGATAAAACACCATGACCCAAAGCAGTTTAGGTGGGGATAGGGTTTATATTGGCTTATAGATCCACAACCATAGTCTTTTACTGAGGGAACCTAGAGTAGTAAGGAATCAAGGCAGGAACCTGAAAGCAGGAGTGGAAGCAAAAATTATAGAGAAGTGCTGTACTGGCTTAATCCTCCTGGCTTGTTCAGCCTGCTTTCTTATACACACAGGATCAACAGTCTAGGAACAGCACTGCCCCAGAGAGCTGGACCCTCTTACATCAATAATCAAATGAGAAAATACACCACTAGCTTGCCCACAGGCCAGTCATTCGGACATTTTCTCACTTGGGGTTCCTTCTTCCCAAATGACATTAGCTTGTGTCAAGTTGATACAAAAATAGCAAGCATTTTCTTTGTAAAATTAATATTGGGCTCATCTTTCTGTATTTGTAGGAAAATGCAAAATCTAGTTAAATATGTTTTATACATTTATTAATCAAGTAACAATATCATAGTTCTCATGGTGTTACTAATATCATCATGTATAAAAGTCTCCATTCTACAAAACAAATCTAATTACCTGACAATTGCCCTGATGAGAAGAGCTTCTGAAGCAGGACACCGAGTCTGACATTAGCAGCATGGTAAACAATTCAGAGATTTAGTGACAAGTCACTATTTCACAGTAGTATATGGAACAAATATTGTCTCAAAAATAAATAATTTTATGTCTGAAATATATGTGCTACAATAATATTTGGGTGGTATTTTCTTTTAAGAGGGCTTGAAACAGATTATGATTTATTATGGGGAATAGGTTGTCAATTAAGGACATATTAGAAGGCACTTGACATATTTTCTGGCATGAAGCACACACACATTTATTTCTTTCCATAATATGAGAATTAAGTGAACAACCATAAATTTAAAAGATTTGGTAACTTCAATGGCGGCAATTTGCTATATATTCCAGATGTGATTTGCTAGATTTATTTTGTCATACATCCTCACTCTTCATTGTATTTCTGGCCAAGACCGACATGCATTCTCTTATTCCAATCTTTAATTACAAATGTTAGCTCTTAGGTCACATATTACTTATCATATAATGTGTGTGTGTGTGTGTGTGTGTGTGTGTGTGTGTGTGTGTGTGTGTGTGTGTGTATTGTGGGGAAGGTAGCTCCAAATGGCTCCAAAGTGTTCTGAGGCTACAGAATAGTTCAAGAAGTAGAATCCCTGTCAGAGATAAGGTAACCAGTCACCAGGGAAGTTGCTTTGTTTTGAGTTAGCGCACTTCAGGTCACGTGTTTGAGTACAACACTTCAGAGCTCAGTACAACCGTAGAGGCAGATGGGCATAATCATGTCCAGATGGAGGGATGGAAACACGGAAGGATGCAATTCTAGACAGGCAAACAGGAGGATGGACTGATAGCACTTCTCATAGGCCGCTTCAAGATTGAACGCAGAGTCCAGCTGGAGGCTCTGAGGTACTCAAGTGTTCATGCCAAACTGTCCTTGTCATACAAGCCTCATGGTTAGAGAGAATGTCAACGGAGTCATCAACATAAAAAGTGTTAGGTACCTACTTCTGTATAGAGTCCAGGTGAAGGCTTTACACTCTTTCTTTGCTCTGCTACATTCCATAAGTTCTTGGGCCTGTTTTTTTTTTCTGATATGATTTTAATATATCTATGTGCCCCTACAATCCCAATTCAACCTAATAAAAATCACTGTTAGGAGTTTATAGAGTTACTTATGGCCAACTCTGATCTCAAGAAGAGGTCATTACTTAAAACTATATCTCTATTAGTTAGAGATAGGACTTCTCTATTCATAGTTTTTAATTCCTGTGCCTCCTTAGTAGGACAACTTATTGATATTATGTGGATGATACTTGTGACTGTACAATGATTTGTTTACTTACAATCACAATTTCAAGGTAATTAGTAATTTATATCTATTATTGGTATGTAATACATTTTAGTAATCTCAGAGAAAGTTATTATTTATTTTGAACTGAAGCATGAATGTGTAAAATATTGTTTTATTCTAAATGCACACAAACATGTTTAATTTTGCTCAGCTTAAAACTGTGAGATAAGACTTTACATGTAATAAGAAAAGATAATTTATACATTCTTACTTATTCTAAAATTTGAAAATTTTATGTACATAAAAATATGTATTAGAAAATTATTAGATTTATTATATGTATTTGAAAGCTAGAAAACTCATACAATAGAGCGTGCTTTTGCTTGTTTCAATTAATTACAGCTTTAAGTATTTTGTAAAGGTAGAAAATGTGTCTGTAGTAACTTAGACCAGTAGTTGCCAATCTTCCTAATGTTGCAACCCTTTAAAACAGTTACTCATGCTGTAGTGACCCCCAAACCATAAATTACTTCATTTCCGCTTCATAATTATGATTTTCTACTGCTAGAAATTATATTGTAAATATCTGATATGCAGGATATCTGATATGTGACCCCTGTGAAAGGGTCATTCTACCCCCAAGGAGGTCATGACCTACAGGTTGAAAACAACTGATAATTTGAACTCTCTGATACCTCACTGGGAATTATGAAAACAATAATTCTTGGGTCACAAATCTCATCTAAGATTTTACAAAAGAGTAGTGCAGTTCAGTAAAAAAATTCCCGAGTTATGAATAATATGGTAAAATGTATTCCACAAACATGGATTTTGTCCAAGGGACAGAGTAATCAGCAAATAGAGTTGGTTTACTATGAAGCTCATTTAAATTAAACTTTACAACTTCTTTTTATAATATATTCCGAAGAACCCCATTTTTATGCTAATAAATATTAATATTTTTATGGAATTCTATAATCATAATTTTGCCCAATTTTCTACAAACAGAGTTGCCATTGAATTTCAAGCGCTCAGAACTTGGATCCTAGCCAGGAACTGTGGCTTCTATTTGTAATGCAGCCACTGGAAAGATAGCAACTTTAGGAGAACCTGGAATACAAAGTGTGTTACATAGCTAAACCTGCAGCTAAAACCAAACCAAATAATACTCTATAAAGCTAAACTTGACAGTTCAAATAAAAGTAATAACAGAGTACATAACCCTCTAGTGATGGTTTAACTGAGAAGTGTCCCATGTTTTCACAAGTATTTTACCACTTTGTCCTAGCTGTTGGTGCTATTTGAGGGGGTGGTGCAGTCTTGCTAGAGGAATTATGTCACTGAGGATGGGCTTTGAGAGTTCAAAGCCTCTCTTCACTTCCTATTTACTCTCTTCGCTTCTTATGCATGGAAGAAGGTATGATTTGTTGGGTAGCCATGTTTCCACCTGCCAATATGGACTCTCCCACTTAAACAGTAATTCCAAACAAACTCAGTTCTATAAGTTGCCCTGGTCATGGTATTTTATCACAACATCAGAAAGGGACTGTTTTGTCTGTTATTATGCTACAGAAGCCATTAGTATATTTTTCCTTATATACAAAAATAGAAAGTCAAACTTTGTGTCACATACAAGTGTACTAATGGAATATGGAGAAAAGTTCTTTAAGGAAGACTAGAATTGATTACAACATTAATCATGCACCATGTTTCCAGCATGTTAAACTGACATTATTGAGATGGATACCAGCAATAGTTCACCAAAGCAGCCATTGTCTAGGCAGAGATAATATTAAGCAACGTTGAGGGATGATCATCTCTGCAGGTAACTTGCCCCTATGATTCTTCAAGCTCAACTAGAGCCATTTTTGAATTTCATGACACACCCATTTCTTTCTATTTCTCAGACATTAAGTCATGTGACCCACATATGCTACTTAAGCAGAAGGATAATTTTCAGCTGAAAATGTTTGTGATCCAACAAATGACACATTCACATGGAACTTATCAGACTAAAGTAAAAACCTCCGAGACATGCGGACTATTATAATTTCTCTTTCAAAGGAGTTATCCAGTTATCAGGGTTAGAGCATGTGTTCTAGTAGCCCTAATAAGCCAGGCTGGGCTACCAGCCCTTTGAGAGCCAATTAAAAGAGAAACTAAGAATAAAACACAGAAAAAAAATAGATTTAGTCACATTTTTGGCTACATTGGGAAAGATATAAAAGAGATCCAGGGGCACCACTCCATGCCCAAACCTACCTTTTTGGATGTGGTATGAGGTTGAGATTCAAGTAGAGTGGTACAGTTATGTATGGCTAAGCTAAGCAGTCCAGGTAAAGATGCAGCCCTGACTGTTACTGATGCATCATTACTTGAGTTCCAATCTGTTCTGAAAGATGATCTGAGACCTAGTAAAGCTCTTTCAAAGACAAATTCTGCCTCTTGCTGGTCCAAGTTTTAGCCTCTTTCTTCTCCTTGAGTGAGTTGTCCGGAAGACTGCAAATTTCTTGTGATCTACCTTTACAGTTGTCTGAAAATGAAAGGGAAGGACACAAGTGTCTTTTAGAGTAGCTTCTTTCTTTCAACCTTGCTAAAATATGACCGAAAGGAAGATGGATGATGAGCTGAGAAGCAGATTAGCAAAACTGTACTCCCTCCATTAATTCCTCATATATATAAGGAATAGGTTTGACACCTATTCTCAGAAGTTAAAATCTTTTTCACTTTTTCTTGGTTCTACAAATGTATACCTTAAAAAAAATGTGCTGTATCAGCCCATGTTTAACCATTCCTTTGAGACACTCTGAATTTTCCCCACCTATAGATGTCAGACATGTCAATGAACTGATTTTTGTTAATCTGTCTTTTGTCAGTCTAATTAACAGGGGATATAGTAGGACAAAACTAAAAGAGATCTGTAACACCCTTATACAATCTGTTGCCAAATACTTGAGTGGCAACTGTGAAAAGATGGAATTCCTTTCTTGGGCTATATAATACTGTGAAAAGGAGTCATATTTAGCCCCATATTGAGTGAGACTCCTCAAAAAAAAATAAGTAAACACTTTTAGTGGATTAGTTGTACGTGTGTGTGTGTGTGTGTGTGTGTGTGTGTGTGTGTGTGTGTGTTTACATTCAAGTTCCTTGGGGGGTGGTCACATTTGTGTTCAAGATTAATGACTGGTTGATGAGAACTTCCTGATTATAGATTTGCATCTTACAAATCCAGAATATTAGTTTGAGTTATCTGTCAGCAGCTTCTGCATCTTTGTTAACATCCTTGTGACTATGAGGTGAAACCTCTGGAAGGGATAGCTTGGGAACTCATGAACAGAACACTAATGTACACTAGCCTGAAAGTTAAAAGTGGGTACATTTTTGACTACCCAAAGTCCTCACCAACGTCTTTGGTAAGCTGATTAGTTTATTGTTGTCTTTTGTTTTGTGACTACAAAAATTCATATAACCATTTCAGTACACTGCATGTCATTTTAGAAATCCTGGGCCCTTCTTCACAGATGGACCATGGTCTCAAATACCTGCCCCAGGCAAACTCTTCCCTCTGGAGCTAGGTGTGTTTTGGGCTGACAGACTTTGCTTTGATTTTTTTTTTCAAAAAGCTGAGCATAAAAGTATTTATTTTGTGGAAAGCATGCAAAGAGATTAAATCTCAAAGATGTACTATGCAATTCATATTTGACATTTATAAGATTGTTGAACGGCAAGTGGTAACAAATGTAAAAGTCTTACTTGCATACTTGAAAATCAGGAATATGTCATTTGAATTATTTAGCTACTTACTCATTTAATTATTTGATTCAGTGTCTTGTTAGTTATATTAATCTCTCTAAGCCTCCAAGTAGCTTGGATTGTAGACAGGCACCATCATATATGACTATTCTTTTAAAATTTTAATTTTCTATTATGAAATCCCCCAGTAGTGGGTAGCTCCATGGATGCAATAAGCCAAATCAAACCAGATTAACGTCCAGATTTTAATCTGAGTAAAACATTTCCAGGTGATCTCAGGGGAAAGAGGAAACCATGAGGCTGCTCCCAAGGAGGGGCCTTAAATATCCTCTAGGTGGTCTTTGAGCAGCTCCAGGGGAGGAGCTGCTGCTTGGCAGGCTTTCTTTGGTCGGGGTCTAGAATGGGAGGAGTGGGACAGGAGTGGAGATTTCTAACGTTCTCCATATGT
>CABHPP010142750.1:0-28436 GCA_902168425.1 Peromyscus attwateri
TTTTTTTCCCTCAAATTTCTGATGATCTTTATTGGTTTCTAATCCTGTCACATCTTTATTTTAAAAGAGCCTTCCTTTTGTCTTTCCTAATAACTGGATGAAATTATTATCAGAGTAAGTCCTATTATTTCAGTGCTCAAATTTTTTTCAGCTTTTCATACAAAAGAATACATTGTTGGTTGGTAGAAGTGGAAAATATTTTTTCCAATTTAAAATGCCTTATTTTATTAAATATCCATACTCTTGTGTGCATGTGTGTGTGTACATGCATGTGTGTGTGTGTGTGTGTGTGTGTGTGCGTGTGTGTTCTGAATGTCAGACGTACTTGAGAAGATGCATTATTCTGTGGGGAAGGTGACTGTTAACTTACTTTGATGTGGAGTATCTTAAAGCCCAACTCTAGATTTTATGTATATAACATATGCATTCCCTAGTGTATGGAAATCAAGCCCAAGTTTAATATGAACACTTCCAACTAAATTAAACATAGGAAGAGAGAGACTGAGAACAACAGAGTGGGGGAGATCAAGAAGGGGAATTGCTAATCAATCTGTAGTCTAATAGCTGGAATGACAAGATGACAAGGACTACTAGGGTATTACATAGATTCATAATTGTCTGTCTAGCTGCTAGAGTAGATTATGCTGGGGACATATAAAGAAATACATACGGATCAGACAGGCAACTGCCCACTTGTCTGTCTGCATTTATTTTTGCTTTAATACTCATGAAAATCAGCTTAGCCTTTCCCAAATTATTTCTGGAAATGGATAGAACATAATTCAACCAAAATATAAAACCTAGTCATTAACAATGCTTCAAGGAGAAATGGTTCATATGGAAAAAGGAAATTGATTATGATTGGCCAGTCCAGTTTAGTTGAAGATGTCATAATAGTCCTGGTATAAGAGGGCAACGGGAAGCACAATAGGACACAAAGCATTCACCACAAACTAAGGGACATAGAGTCATCATCAAGAGGAACTTGATGATAGATGTTGATGATAGAATCAATGGTGAAATATATTTTATTTATGTGTATCCTGTCAATATTTTAAAATTACTTTCTTGACTATTGGGATAAGCAAAACAACTTAATTTTTTTCTTTTTTTTTTTTTTTTTTTAGAATACAAGCATTTGTTATTTAATGTTTTATTTAATTAAAAAATCAGGTGTATGCTAAAAGTTTAGATGGATCATTACTATTTTAGACAGAAATAAAATGTGTTACATTTTGTTACATTCTTGTTTAATACTTTTCATGCCTGACACCAAACCACAATAAATCTTTATAAAACCTCACAGGTTCAATATAAAATACATCTCTTTACTCATATAGAGAAAGAGGACCCTAAGATCTGGTAATTATTTAGTCAAATCAATGTATATATTCCATTTACAATTAATGACCAGGAAAGTATCTACATTTTTTAAATTAAATTAGTAATTTTACATTGTAAAACAATAAATTTATTTGTGTGATTCAATTTTTTAATAAATTAATACACATAGCTGACTTCTCTAGAGTAATTCAGGATGCTATCTATCTGGATAATGGATTTCCTCTCTCTGTCTCTTCCACATGGGGCCATTTTGGAGCCAATAATGCATTTAAGTGTTTGCAATTATTAAGTGTGTCCAGGGACAATTGCCATTTCACACAATTGCTCTCCTTATATTGTGTTCTAAATGTTGCTAGTCTCATTGCTTTAATTATTTTTGTAATTGATTCCTAAATTTTACTATTAGGTAATTTAACTAATGATTCCACTGTAAGCTTCATGGTTGGTGAAGTACTTTTAAAACCACCTTTCAGTTTTTGTAAGTGAACCTTGGATTTGAATTTTTGTAATTATTATGAAATTTGTTCCCAGAACACAAGAATGACCATTGGGGAATTTCTTGTTGTTATAGATATCATTGAAAGAACTCTGAGCATTGATCAAATAGAACAGTTCTCTAGTGATTAAAGCATCAATGAAGATAATTCTGAATTCTTCCTCAGATGGGTAAAAAGGAAATCAAAGATAATTACAGTCAAATAGTGATCCTGAACATTAATTAGTTTCTTCTTCTAAGTAATTTTGTGTCTTAGGGGTGGGGACTCTCAGCCATTGTTTTAAAGCAGGAGCTTGATCATGTCACTTCCTTCTTTCAACTCATAAAGTAAGTTGCCACCTCTCCAAAGGTGAGTTTGACAATGTTCAGTTGCCGGGCAAGGTTATGTACTCCAGCCTTTGTTTATGCCTCTATATTGATGTTTCCCCTTTTCTGATTCTTTCTGGTGACAGATATGTAGACGAAGTTCTAAATTGTTAATTAAAAAAAACAACAACAACAACAAAAAAAAACACAAAGCCAGAAATTTGGGTCAAAGCCTGAGAGAAAGATCAGAGGAATAGGACAAACCACGAGCTAACTTCACCTCACCAACTCCACAGCTTCCAGAGAGCTTCTTCCTGTATACTCACATTTATATACCTTTTCTGTTCTGTTCTCTCATTGGCTCTCTTAGCCCAGCTATATCACTTCCTCTTCCTGCCTAGCTCTGTCACTTTCTGTCTGTCTGTACAGACCTCCAGACCTCCATGTTTAACTAGTTTTTGAATTTAAGGCATGTACCACCACACCTGGCTCTGTTTCCAGTGTGGCCTTGAACACTCAGAGATCTTGCCTGCCAAGTGATTAAGGGCACAGCTACCTACCATTGCCCAACTTCTTTGTTTACTGAAAATGGCATGCTATTTACTCTGATCTCCAGGCCACCTTTATTTATTAAAGTACAAATAAAATATCACCACATTTCCCCTTTTGTCTAATGAAAAATAAAAGCTATAACTAATATAAAAAACTACATACAAAAAGTACAATAACTATATATAATACATACAAGCAATAAATATATCAGTAATGTCTAGTCCATTTGCATTTGACAAATTCGGAGAAAATATTCCATTATCTATCCTATTTTGGTGAGTCCAAAATGTACCTAATTCACTTTCTATCCTATCTTGAATTACCAACAGAAAACTATCTTATGATGTCTTTCAAACTTCTACACTTAACAACTCTTAGTTTCTTTTCTGAATTTCTTAACAAGGAAAACTGTAACTACAACTATCTAATCTTCAGCTCCCTCAGAGACCCAAGAAGTAAGTAATATTACCTAGTAAAACAGGAAGTACATACAAGCAACTTCCAAAAAATGTGAGTTATGACAGAAACAGCCTGGATAGTCACCTGAGGTTTCCTGCACATTATAGACTCACCTTCGTCCTATAGGCTTACCATATATGACAGATTCATTTGTGAAATATGATGTACACAAGGCCTACAGCTCGACCTCACATTCAGTGTGAGTATTCCATGTACCAGATAAACCTGAATTCCACCAGTGTCCTGTCATGATTCAGGATTTTAAATTCTGGAAATTGCTGGTGTTTTGGGAATTCAGCTTCCCATTGTTCTTGACTTGTGGGTGGGTGGCTTAATCTCCTTTATTAAATGCCAGTCTATCACTGAGAGTCCAGACCCAGTCAGCCTAGTTACTCTTCCAAGAATAACTGTTCCAGCTACTGTCCCACTGCACACCAGGAGCCATTGGCCTATTGCCTGCTCAGCTGCCTTCAAAGGAAGGGGCACTGTACCTTTTCTGGACTATAAAGCTTCCATGATGGTGTCATATTGTCATGGCCTCAGAGGACACCTGTTGCCAAAGCTGCAACCACACTTGCCCTGGCAAGGATTGGTAGTCCTTTGTTTTGTGTCCTGCTTGTCCATTTTGGACAGCATACTGTCAGCAGTTGATGCGAGGGCACTTTCTTGCCCAGTGGCTAACTTTTGCCACAGCCTTTAATCCCAGCACTCGGGAGGCAGAGCCAGGCGGATCTCTGTGAGTTCGAGGCCAGCCTGGGCTACCAAGTGAGCTCCAGGAAAGGCGCAAAGCTACACAGAGAAACCCTGTCTTGAAAAACCAAAAAAAAAAAAAAAAAGTTAACTCCATGTGGAGGTTCTTCAGTGCCCATATCTTCTTTGAAGTAGATTGGTATTGCCAGGAGCAGACATGCCTCACAGTCATAAAAAAAGAAAAAACGTTATTAAAATATCTTAAATGCCATATTATGTAGATCTCTGAAGGATTTGAAGATGACCTGTCTATCTAAAATATATCTCTGCTTGACCTTGACAACACACCTAATATGTTTGATTGTAATGTCTAACTACTAACTTTCATTTCTTTATATCCTAATAATTGGTAATAATAACAAGGATTAGCAAATTGCATTATATTGTTAAATGAACTGTATAGGTACAATACCTTGAACAAGATTAGATATATATGTACAGTATTTTCTAACAAAACCAATCTCAAATTTGTATCAATATACATAATTTGTATACAATATATAAAACTCCAATCCAATGTAAATTATTTAAAACTAGTAGTTGCCTTTTAAAAGTAGATTCAATAATGTACCTTTTTATCTATATCATACCTATATCCTCTCTTTTTAATTTTCAGAGTAGATTCAATACAAATGCCATCAGTATCTATTTGTAACGACATAGTAAATGCTTGTGTTAGACCTATCTCTGCTTAGATATGCTATTCTTCTACTATTGTAGTTTGTTCATTTATCTGCTCAAAGTGAAATCTATTACTATGCACATAATGTTAGAATATCTTACTTTTAATTTCAGTGTGTTGTGAATCCTTTACTTACAACAATCAGTGTTATAACTGCATTTATGTGACTATTTGATTAAAGTATATCTTCCACAAATTCTGTGAATGTAAACGGAAATAATGATCATATCTATGTGTATTCACCAATGTGTTCCAGAGGTAAGACAGAGTATGTTCAATGATGATCATTCAACCATGTTCTTGTATTAATGAGTAAATAAATGAATATGGTATATAATATAATGAATATAAACTGAGTAAAAGTAGACATTAGTGCAATCTATGTACATTACAGAAACACTTATATATTATTATGCCTTTCTAATTAAATTAGTCAGAGGCATATAGTGGACATAATGATATTTGAAAATCTTTTAGGATTATATGAATAAATTTATCACAGTTTTTCACTAATTTTAGTTAATTAATAAAGTGCTATGTAGCAAGTAGACTGAGCATATATTATATAGTCTCAAACTCTGTGCAGCAGATTTTAAAGCAGAATTCTTCAGTACAATAGAATTTTTTGTTTCTTTTTTTTAAATTGAAAACGGATTCTTCTTTTATACAATACATCCTGACCACAGTTTCCTCTCCTTCCACTCTTCCCAGCTCCCCCATCTTCCCTCTCCCCTAGAACCACACTACCCCTCTATTTCCCTTCAGAAAAGAGCAGGTTTCCAAGAGACAACAACCAAGTTGGACAAAAGAAGGACAATAAGATGAGCCAAAGTCCTCATGTCAAGGCTAGACAAGACAACTGAATAGAAGGAAAAAAATCCCAAGAGCAGGCAAGCAAGTCAGAGGCATGCCCACTCACATTGGTAGGATTCCCATAAAAACACCAAGCTAAAAGCCATAACATATTTACAACAGGAATTTTTAATCACATTTTTTTTCTGATCATATTCTAATTATAGTGTTTCATAGCCATAAAAAACTAAGGACATCCACAGTGAACCACATTCTGATTTCAGTGTATGATAATGGCTCTTCACATGCCTATATAGGATTGCATGCTGTCTTTGTTTTGATGTTAAAACCACTATTATATCTTAACTGTTGGCATCCTGAGGTTTTTGAGCAGAATTAAGAGCCAAACCCTCAAGGGTGTCTCACTGATTAGTCTAATGCTTCACTTATTCATATTGGAAAGTTACTCAACACAGAAAATACTTTTCTCCCAGACATTCTTGACTTAGGGACTATATCACCCTTTGGTGACCACTCTGTAAGAGGGGTTAGGAGTGGGTGATTTATGAGTAATATGAAATGTACTCTCAGCAATATAACAAAGAGTGGACCATGATTCAAAATACAAAAATAGCAAACTAGACATAGCACAACAAATGTTACAGCATAGAATCTGAGAATGTTGGTTTGACCGTAATATACTTTATATAATGGAAAACAGTCTATGTTGTAAGAGGGTCATAGAATTTGTAGCTCATATTATAAGTACGTTTTGACAATTTTATAAAATCTATTTATATAACCTATTGTTTTAATTTATTTGAATATGAAGTAATTGTACACATGAGTTTCATTCTGTTTCCAGGAACACTTTGATATTATTCATATACATACAAATACACAAATATAATATATAAATAAAATGAATCCATATATTGGTATGATAAGGCAAAGGACAAAATGATAACTTTGGATTCATACATGGCATTGAAAGTGAGCTCAACAAAGGAAAATACATGAATTAGTTGCATCAAACACTTATTATGCACACAATCACCTATCACTATTATACTTGCATAGTATTTTTTTCACATTTTATGAATAAGGAAATTAAAGCTCAAAGTTAATAAATAACTTGCAAAAATCAGATGGTAATTAACTGTAAAATGAATTATTTATCATGTATTTATCTTGATTAGAATAACATTTCTTTATAGACAGAAACTAATTTTATTAGATTTTACTCATTTATTGGGTGTGTGTATGTTTGTTTATGTGTCAGTCACATTCCACAGCATGCATGTGGAAGTCAGGGGACAGATTGGGAGTCTTGGCTATCTAGTTTCACAACATTGGTACAGAGGTTCAAGCTCAGGTTGTCATGTTTGGCAGCAAGTGCCTTTACCTGCTGAGCCACTCTCTAGCTGGACACTGTGTATCTTATCACTATGGTCATATAAAGAGTCCTTGCCTCGTCCCTCATAAACATTCATTTACAGAGGGCATGTAGGTGTAATAGTTTTATTAGGGATCTATTTTCCAGGTAAGAAGTCAATATGTCAAAAAAAAAAGTAATATGTAAAACAGTAAGTATTCAAGTGGCAACTTTGTGTGACCTGTGTCAAACACTCCCACAAGCTGACAGCATAGAGAGAAGAGGTATAAACTTGACCAGTGACTTCCACCTCATAGAGATAAGGAGTAACTTTTTGCCCCATTATATAAGACTCTGTCTCATCTCACATGCAACACTAATGAAGCTGGCTAGTGCAATCACCTGGGAAGAGTAAGAACAAAATGAAGAAGGAGCAAATGGATCACAGAACCTAGATAGACTGTTTCTCTCCAAAGAAGAAAGAAGAGGATGAGAGTGTTGTCGAATGTCTTGGTCCATAATATGATTGTCAGACTCAGAAGGAGCAAGAGATTTAGAGTTTATAAAAGCATAACAAAAATTAGATAAGAGAAGTGAATAAATAGTTATAAGTCTACACCAAAAGTAAAATAAACACAATAGACATTTCTTAGGAAATAATATGGAGAAGGAAGGGATATAGAAGCTCTAATGATGCCTTGACTGGTCAGTAGATAGAGTACTTCACTTTCCCAAGTCAGTAACTAGAAACTGGTGACTGAAACTGTTTCATCAAATGCACAGATATCAACACTAAAGTAAAAGGGAACTAACCAGTGGAATTATCTATTCAATAAAACAAAATAAATCTTCAATACATATCTGTATAGTAACAGAGGACTATGACTTAACTAACAAAAAACGCAAAATAATATATTTAAAGCATTTCCCCAAGGCACATAGAGAATAGAAAAAGCTAGTTTTAAAACACCTCAAGAAAATAACTAAGATCATAGGAATACAAACAAAGACACAGAAACTGTCAGAAAAGAAACATATGCAAACTCAGAAGGTAAAGAATAAAATAAGTGAACTAAAAAGATATTGAGAAGCATCCTGAAGTACATTAGGTCAGGTAGGTTTAGTTAATTTTAAGAAATGAAATTTGAAATTACTAACTAAAACTCAAAAGCATAAAGGGGCAAAGAGCCTTTCGAATGAAATAGTGGCAGAAACTTCCCAAGTATGAAAAAGAAAATTGAGACAAGAGTCATGAAGCTAAATACATCACAATAGGATGAAGCCTGGTAAATCCATAGTGATAAACACTACAGCCAAGATTTTATAGGGTGAAGTTGGGTAGGAATAGTATTACCAAGTTTTTAAAGACACATTAAGAGAAAAGAAGCTTGTCTTGTGCAAGAGAGCTTCCACAAAATGAGCAGAAAAATCCACTGAAAAATCTTGCGTTTAAAGTAGGAGAAATACCACTGTCAGTATCAAAGGAAAAAGAATAACTGTCAAATAAAAATGCACATGGATTAAAGTGTCATTCAAAGATAAAAGACCCATAGAGAGGAATATTTTCTCAAACAATCTTCAGGAGTGTATCTTTATTACACTGACTTATCATAAATATTAAAGGGATGGATTCTAGTTGAAATGAAAGGATGCACAATAACAACATAATGACATATCAAATATAAAAGTCATTCTTAAAGATAAATAAATGAACAAACACAGATGAATACAGTATTGCAATGCTGGCTAGTAAGTCATTTTTATTGTAATTTAAAAGCAAAATACTATTTAATGCTATAATTTACATCTTAATAAAATAAAGTTAAAATAGCTATAACTACAATTTTATATTAATGGATCCACAAGATATGAAAGGAAAAGTAGAAATAAAACATATAATATATAATAAAATTTTACTCATAAGTGAATCTAAATATATATGCACCCAGCATCAACATCAAAACATCAAACACACACATACACACAATTTACTGGAACTAAAGCCGAAGACTGTAGCGCAAAAATAAGAGACTTCCAAAGTACATTTAAGTAGCTAAACTAAAATTATAATATAACAATTATATTTCCCAGAACATTTCAAAAATTCCATACCAATATCTCAGATATTTCCATGCCTATGTGTGTTAGAGCAGTTTATGTAGCAGCTAAGAGACTGAAACAATCTACACCTCCATCAACAGATCCGTGGTTCTAGAACTACGCTATAGGCACAGAAAAAATATTGACTGGCTTGTAAAATTGCTTCCTTTTGAAAATGTGGATGAATGGTGAAAACATCATAGTAATTAGAAACTGGATCCACATAAAAAAAGATTTGCAGTTGTATGAGAACTATGAAATAGTGGAGCTGGGAAGCAGAAGAATGACTGACAGCTGTCCTGGCTGGTAGAAAGAGAGATGGGATTCCAGTTGATAATTCTATAGTGTTAGTTCTTTTCTGTAAATACTTATGCTTATCATTAATAATGTTGTATGCGTTCATTTATAATTTATTAACATAATAAGTCTCATGTTATATGTTCTAACTACATTTTATGTAATGCTTTATGTTAATAAAATTAAATGTGTTGATTAAAACCTCCATCAACAGCTCAATTGTGATTTCGTTATTTGTAGCAGGTGAGCCTAGAAGGAAAACCAGAGTGCTGAGTATTGTTTCCATTTTATTCAACTTATGGGCCTCCTTTCATTTATGCTGCTGTGGTTATAAAAGCAATGTGGAGGGGCTACAAAGATCATTCAGTGCTAGAAGTGTTTGCCAGGATAATCTGAAAAACTGAGTTCAGATATACAGAACTCACATGAAGCTGGATTCTACAATGTGTCTGTAATCTCAGAAACTGATGAGATGGGAGGAAAACACAGGATCATTTCCAGATGCTCCTGGGCAACATGGCCTGGTATATGCAAGCTGCATGTACCTTGAACAGAAAGAAGAAAGCCCCATCTCAAGAATGAGGGATATGAGGGGAGCTCTGACACTTGATGTCCTTTGAGTTCTGTACAGTCCTCAAAGTTACCAAAAATAAAGGACTGTGAGAAACAAAGAATCACTCTGTCATTGTTTTTACTAGTGTTTGAAGGAAGTGATGCTGCTGTCTAACTTCTCAACAGGTCTGTGAGAATTATAATGGCCTGATTTCTGACCTGTAGAGGTGCTATATCTATTATGAAATATATATTTATGTTTATAATTATATATATATATTACTGAATTGTTAGATTATTTTCTACACTAATATCTTAAATATTTCCTATGATGATTTCACTAAATATTAAGTTAATCAACCTTTTACATGCATAAAACAGCTGGCATAGGCATATTAGGCAAAGGTTGATTAAATTACTTAGAGATATTTTCTTGTCAATATGGAGATAGGTCTTTTCCAAAGCACCATAGTCTTATACTACTACACACTTTATTATCATAATAGTTGATTGATTTGCTGCAGCTGAGCTTCTTATGTGGCTGGCCCTGACTGATTGCATGAGTTCAAAAAATGTAAAGGATATGTGATGTATAATACATATTGTTTACAATGAGAATATTATGGTGTCCAGGGCAATGCCTCTGTTGTCAAGACCAAAGCCCAAATTCATCAGTGTTTGCTTCTTTGGAGCACTTACTATTTAAAACCTATATCAGAGACAGAATAATATAAAATTTCATGTGACATAAGAAAATAAATATAGTAATATAGTGAAACATCATTATGTGACTGATTTATATAAACGAAGGAACTCCCAGATATTACTAAGGTAGATGTTTACAAATTTTGACACAAAATAAATGGGGGTACATGGTAGACAGAGACAGCTAACTTGTCCAAGATTATAGAGTGTGTGACCCAGACAGAGTCCAAGGACTCTTTTTTTTTTACCAATTAAAGGTGATTGTGGATTACCAATGAAATCCGTAAGACATCGAAATGCTGGTAGCAAAAATAACAGGGTGAGATCAGAGAGTCTGACAGGACAGTGATGCCAACTTCATTTCTACTGAGGGATATGAAGTCATAAAGAGTAATGTGACTCAGAGGACATGAAACAAATGTCAAAGGAAAAAAGTTATTATTAACATAAGTTTTATAGACATAGGCAAAGAACTTAAATATAATTTTAATATTTATAATTTTAATGGATGAATAAAAATTCCCTTTCTGAGCATCACTTCCTTCTCTCACAATATACTTCTAATAAGCACTACCTTGTTGGCTAGCCTTGGAAAAAGAATAATGTTCTTAGCCCACTGGTACAGTAACTGGAAAACAGATCCCAATTTGGCTGTGCCTAGTTCAATTTCTGATAGCAATTGATTTATTGGAAACAATGTAGGTAAATAACAATTTAGAAACTTCACATTTCATTGATCACTTTCCAAATGTTTAAGTTATAACATATCACTATAATAAATACTTCCATATTAAAAGAAGTACTGACAGTACAAAGACGTATGACCATACTATAAAATATGAATAAAACGTAGCTTTTCTCTCTATCATTTTTAGTATTCACTGACAGCTTGAGTGGATTTAAAATCACTATGGAAATATACTCATTTGTCTATGAGAGTGTTCCTAGAAAGACTTAACTGAAGTAAGATGACCCTACCTGAATGGGGACAATCATTCCATAAGGTGAGATTTTCTGAAAAAAAACAAGAGAGAGTGTAGAGTATCACCCTCTCTCTCTCTCTCTCTCTCTCTCTCTCTCTCTCTCTCTCTCTCTCTGTGTGTGTGTGTGTGTGTGTGTGTGTGTGTGTGTGTGTGTGTGTGTATCTGTCTGTCTGTCTGTCTGTCTTCTCTGCTTCCTGATATCAGGCACAAAGTTATGAGTTACCTTAAGCTCCATTAAGGCCATTCCTTCTTTGCCATGATATACTGTATCTGTGAGCTCTAAGCCACAATAAGCTCTTACTCTGCTAAGTTGCTTTGGTCAGGTGATTGGTCACATAATGAGAAAAGTAAGAGATACATAAACTTAGGACACAGAAGTAAGGTTACCCTTAGAGTCAACCTGGCAAAGTAGTTCTTGGGCCATTGGAACAAGTTGTGGAAAGTAAATAGAATTTGCAAATTTGGACTAGAAAAGCCATAAAATGCTGTAAGTTTATCTTATTCAGTGGTTTTTAAAAAGAATGGCCTGCATAGGCTCATATGTTTGAGTGCTTAGCAATCAGGGAGTGACACTATTTGAAAAGATTAGAAGGATTAAGTGGTGTGGCCTTATTGGAGAAACAGTATAACTAGTGGTGGGCTTTGAAGTTGGAAAAGCCCATGCCAAGCCTAGAGCTTCTCTCTCTTGCTCTTCAGATCAGAGTCTAGTTCTCGGCTACTTCTCCAGTACCATGTCAGCCTAAGTACCACCGTGTTCCCTGCCATAATGAAAAGGACTAAACCTCTGAACTTTAACCAAAACCACAATTAAATGCTTTCCTTTATAAGAGTTGCCTTGGTTATGGTGTCTCTTCATGGCAATAGAACAGTGACTAAGACATCTTATTAGGCCATTCTGGTGGGAATTTAGAATACTAGAATGTTAAGAACAATGTAGTTATTGAAGGTCCAGCTCATGAGGTTTCAGAAGCAAGTGAGGCACTCAGGAAACTTTATATTCTGCCAAAGAATCTAGTTGCATTTTTATCCTAACCTGTGAATCTGATTTAAAAGGAGGGAGCCAAAATCATGAATACCAGACTGTCTATTGAGGAGTTTTATGCTCAAAAACAGCTGCCTGTGAAAACTTTTCCTCGGGTATACAGAGGCCAATGTAGCTATATGTCTAATGGGCAAGATGACATCTTGAACTGGCAGCAGAATTTGGTGGTGTCATATACATGGCACTAGTTTTGCAGGCATAAAAAATGCAAGAGTTAGGGGATCATGGAAATTTACATGAAAGTTTAAGAGAGCCACAGTAGGTGGTTCTATTAACATGTTTACAGAGGCTTTAAACTGAGGAAGGAAGACACCCCCCAACCCTTGCAATGTGAACATCACCACTGCATGGACTTGGGTTTCAGACTGAATAAAAAAGGGAAAGCATATAAAGAGCAGACATTCAGGTTATTTTGTTTCCTGAGTGTTCACATAATGTGACCACCAACCCTGTGTCCCTGCCACCATGTCTTCCCTATCATGGTAAGCTGTAGTGCCTAAAGTCAAAAATAAAATAGTCTATCAAGCTACTGAATTAGGTATTGATCACAGCAGCATAGTAACTAGCATACTCTGTTTTAATATGGAATGCAGTGATACACTCTGATGTGGTCCAGGCCTTTCAACCACGCCTTAGATAGTGACATCATGGTTAAACAAGTAATAATACTGGGCTCAGTATCTGTACGGAAGGAGACTACATGAAACCATGTAGAAAGTTAAAGATCAAATGCCAATTTTATATATTTATAGCTATATGAATAATAAGTATAGCAATATCAAAAGGTATCAAAGATGAAATTGAATTAGAGACTTCTATTTATTTACAGTTAATAATGAGATATTAAAGGCATTAATTATAAAAGAAAAGAGAAGAATTGCCTTTATAAAATATATTAAATGTCACGGCCTCCTGGTTTTCTGGTTTTAGCGTCTGAAAGTACACAAAGAAAAATAGTAATTTTTAAATCAATGTCATTAAATGTAATTCATGAAGACAGCAGCATAAATATGTGCTTTACTTATTTTACTTTACTTTAGCATTATGGCATAGGGCTTATGCTGGATACTGAGAATGAATATAAATGGAACTTCTTTTCCCCCAATTTGAGTATGACTGCATTGAAAATAAGAAAAATTAATAAAATTAATATTTTAACTAGAAGATAACCTAGGCTATGCAATATTGAGGTGCTTTCTTAAAAAAAATCACTGAAAAGACTAGTATGGAACTAGTATTGCAATTATGTCCAAATATCATGTTGTCTGTCCCCTCACAATTTCTACTGGCTCCTCTTGATACACAAGAAAACTTCCAATGCTATGATAATTAAATTTTAATATGTATATACTTGATATATACATATATAAAAATGTTCTTATGTATCTGTACCAAATACACACACACACACACACACATACTCACACACACATTATATATATATATATATATAATTCCCTGTTTCTCTATCAACTAATGTGTCTTTTCAAATTTGAAGCAGTAACAATGAAAGGTATGGAAACATTTTCTAGGTGCTAAACTATTCATGAGTAAAACCAATAACTTTCAATTTTTCCATCAAAAATCTTGACAGATGTGGTCAAAAGTCAATATGCAGTACTTTTCCGAACATGAAGCATCAAATTAAACATGAGCCCCCATCTACAGGGATGGAATATTAACATATGCCTGAGACCTGCAAATGTGACCCATTGCTGGAACTGGCCTTACTGTGTAATGCAGGTCATACATTATAGATGCGTAACTTAAGCAAGGTTCGCAGAGTTCTCATTTTGGGAGTTTTCTGTGATGGATCTACTGGTCATAGTTTTTCATTTCTTGTCTGTACTTTCAGCTTAAGTAATATTTTCTTTGGATAATTTCTAATTCTCATCTTTTTGAGAAATTAGGTCAGTAATCCTTTTTAATGTTAACTATTTTTTTTCAGCTGCAAAATTACTGATCACACAAAACTCATGTGTAAAGCTCTGCAAAGGAATCATTTTCATGAGCCCATTGGCTCTTTTCCCCATTTTCTTTAAGACAGAAACAATGTGTATATATTGTAGAATGAGAAATGGGCTTGGCTGATAGCAAAGCTCTTGGTTGTGGTGAGGACTTGGGGTTTGATGTCAGCTATGGAGCCAAAGCTGTAAGTCAGAATTTTTTATTAATCCTCATAGGAGGAATAATATCAGCTATATTACTTAAGATTCATAGGCTTTGATATGCATCGTACAATATCTGAAAAACATTTCCCTATGCAAAACTCCATTAAAATTAATGATGCAAGGAAGCAGACTCATAACATTATGCACTCCTATTCTCGCAAAGAGCAATGGCAATTGTGATCATGTTCACCGGGCAGCTTCGAGGGTATAACTTAAGACACTGTGCCTGTGGGGGACTATTCAGAGTAGTTCTTTGTAGCACACCTGATACTGAAATTCTCCTTGTGTACATTGTTTCCTATCCATGGCAATAAATATCCTCCCTTTAACATGACACATATAGGGTCTCAAAGTAATCTACAAACTCATTAAATAAATTCAAAAGAGTGTTTCAACATGTTAATGAACACTTGACCCTTACTCAGGTACTTGGCAGAGTTGTAAATCTGAAATAGGTAACAAGAAAGGATAGAAACTTAAATGCAGTGCAAGTAGATCATATTGAGCTAGGACTGTTTCTATCATTAGAACCCAAAGAACTAAGTCTGGAATCCCAGCAGCTAAAATTTGTACTGGGGAAAAGGAGAGGAATTAAGTGATGCTCATATGAATAGGTTGGAAATGGTCCTCTTATTCTTTATCTTCTTATCATCTTTATCATGTTTGTCTGTTTATTTTGAAATGGTTTCTTACATAAAACTCAGGCTGGTCTCATACTTGTCATGTCCCTGTCTCAGCCCTCTGAGTATTGAGATGATAGACATGTGCTACCACATTTAACATCTGGAGGTTGTGATATGGAACTGTGTCATTTGTAAGCATATAGTAGAAAAGTGATTCTCTGGAAAGATCTTTAAGAGTCATCTTGCTCAGCCTTGATGCAGGGGTGAGGGCCTTGGACCTGCCTCAACTGAATGTATCAGTCTTTTCTGACTCCACATGGGAGACCTTGCCTTTTCAGAAGAGGGGATCTGAGGTGAGTTGGGGGGGAGATCTTGGGGAGAGCAGGAGAAGGGATGAGAGGGGGATCTGTGGTTGGTATTTAAAATGAATAAAAAATTTTAATAAAAAATATAAAAAAGATTTTCCTTTAGAATAAAGTTGAAGAATGAATGGTTAGTAAAATTGCATCTTCTGACCATGTTACTCTAAAACTCCAAGAAGATAATGCAGTAGTAGCTATTATTATTACTACAAAGAAACTGTTTAATTTATCTTCCATCAAATACCATTTATAGCTCTAGTAATAAAAACCACATGATATACACATAAAAACAGACATGTTGCTCAATACAATCAAATCAAAGACCCAGACATAAATCCACACAACTATGGATACTTGATTTTTGATAAAGAAGCCAGAAATACACAATGCAAAAAAGAAAGCATCATCAATAAATGGTGTTGGTCTAGCTGGATGTTGGTATGTAGAAGAATGTAAATACATCAATAATTATCACTCTACACAAAACTCAAGTCCAAGGGGGTCAAAGACCTCAACATTAAGGCAGATACACTAAACCTGATAGAAAAAAAAGTGGGGAATAGCCTTGAACACATTGGCACAGGAGACAACTTCCTGAACAGAACATCGATAGTGCAGACACTAAGATCAACAATTAAAAAATGGGACCTCATTAAACTGAAAGACAGCCTACAGAATGGGAAAAGGTTTTCACAAACTGCCCAACTGACAGACAGAGGGCTAACATCCAAAATATATAAAGAACTCAAGAAACTAGACATCTACCACCTAAATTATCCAATTTAAAAACTGGGATACAAATCTAAACAGAGAATTCTCAACAAAGCAATCTCAAACAGCCGAAAAACACTTAAACGTTCAACATCCTTGGTTATCAAGGAAATGCAAATTAAAATGACTGAGATTCCATCTTACAGCTGTCAGAATGACTAAGATATAAAACACAAGTGATAGCTCATGCTGGCAAGGATGTGGAACAAGGAGAACATTCTTCCACTGCTGGTGGGAGGGCAAATTTGTACAACACTTTGGAAATCAATATGGCATTTTCTCAGAAAACTGAGACTCGATCTACCTGAAGACCTAGCTATACTGCTCCTGGACATATGCCCAAAGGATGCTCCACCCTATTACAAGGACACCTGCTCAACAATCTCCACAGCTTTATTTATAATAGCTCAAAACTGGCAAAAATCTAGATAAACCTCAACTAAAGGTGGGGTAAAAGAGGTGTGGTACATTTATACAATGAAGTATCACCCAGCTGTTAAAAACAATTAAATAATGACATTTGCAGGCAAATGGATGGAACTTGAAAAAAATCATTCTGAGTGAAGTACACTGACCCAGAAAGACAAACTTATAAGTGGTATTAGCTGTAAAGTAAAAGATAATCATGCTACGGTCCCCTTACACAGAGAGACTAAGTAACAAGGAGGGCCTAAGGTGGGGGACACAAGGATATTCCTGGGAAGGGGAAATAGAACAGATTTCTAGGGCAGACTGGACATGGGTGGGGTTGGGAATAGGATGGATCAAGTGTGTGTGTAGGGTACTGGGAGAAATAACTAGAATTAGGTGCCATTTCATTTTGAGGTCTAGCTGGAAACCTAGTGGAATGGATACTTCATGGCATCTATGAGAGCAACCCTAGCTAATTAAACTCCTAGTAATAAGGGACACAGAGCTTGAACCAGATGGCTTCTGTAACCAGGCAAGGTCTCAAGTGGACAGATTTGGACACCAATCCAGCCACAAAACCTTCAACCTAGAGAGTTTGTCCTGCCTGCAGAGTATTCTGTGACCAAAGCCTAGGGGAATTTTCATCAAAGAGACCAGAGGGGCTTCATTCAACAACTGATAGGAGCAGATGTGGAGTCTAATACCCAAACATTAGATGGAACTCAGGGAGTCCTGAGGATGAGGGGAAGGAAGGATAGAAGTAACCAGAAGAGTCAGGGACACCAAGAGAACATGGCCCACAAAATCAGTAGATTGGGGCTCATGAGAGATTGCAGAGGTCAGGGAGCCTGTAAAGGTCTGACCTAAGTCCTCCGTATATATGTTATGGCTGAGTAGCTTGGTGTTCTTGTGGGATTCCTAACAGTGAGAACAAGGATGGTCTCTGACTCATTTGCCTACTTATGGGACCCTTTTCCTCCTACTAGGTGGCCTTATCTAGCCTTGATGTGATGGTAGGTGCCTGGTCTGACTGTAGCATGGTATGTGTTGTTTGGTTGATGTCCCTGGAATATTTACTCTTTTCTGAGGGAACACCAGGGTGGGGGTAGGGGTTGGATCTGGTGAAGCTGGAAGCTCAGGATAGAGGGGAGAGACTGTGGGGAGGGGGAGGGTAAACTGCAGTTGGGATGTAATGTATGAGAGAATGAAGAAGTCATTTCTATCCCGTTCTAGTGGCCAAGTTTTCTTAAACAAGTTCAAATAAGGATCATGCACATGCATTTATAACTTACTATATGCCAGCTCATTTGTTAGTCAGTAGACAAAACAATAAATCAGAATTTCCTAAAATCATCTAGTATTACCTGCAATAACTGTACTCCCAGAGATATTCCAAACCTTCTGATTATTCTTTATGGATTTCAAGCAAATATAAATAATAAAAAAGAAAAAACCCAGATGAATGACTAATTTTATTTTTATCTGTTACCACAAATAAAGTAAAAATAATTAACCTGTTGCAATCCACTTGACAAATATCGTTAGCATGTGTACTAGTATGGGCCTTGCAGTATGCTAGTACCTAGGATATGATAGTGACATAAAGCTGATAATGTACCTCCCTATAAATGTTACAGATATTAGTGCCCTTTGCGAACTAAATATTTCAGACATGAATATTCTTCCCTTCTTTGATCTGCTGCTTTTTAAAAATATATTCACCCAAAACAATTTCATCTCATTTTCCTAGTGAATAATTAATCTCTATGGAACTAATTTAGCATATA
This sequence comes from Peromyscus attwateri, assembly GCA_902168425.1. Taxonomy (NCBI): domain Eukaryota; kingdom Metazoa; phylum Chordata; class Mammalia; order Rodentia; family Cricetidae; genus Peromyscus; species Peromyscus attwateri. Next base: position 18,561 of record CABHPP010142750.1, read on the forward strand.
TTATATAGTCTAATCATTTTACAAAATGATGTTTTTCACTCTTTTTCCATATTCTTATTAATTTTGTACTAAGATAAAAACAGCCCTATCAAGGAGTTCAGAATTCACCTGTAGTATTAGAATCAGGATAAAATTTCTCTCCTTCCTTTCCTATGTAGCAGTCTCAGTCAGGATCGCTCAGAGCCTTTCTCTAGTTTCTCATATGAAAATACAAAAGAGAAAAGTGATAAAAAGTGACTAATGGGAATGTGTAAATCAGGAAGTGCCAGAGACTGTGATCATGTTTAACTCCTCGGTTAACACATTTTTTGGTACTGTGGCAATTGTTTTTAGATTTAATACAGCATAATATGGAAAAGAAAAAAAATAGGATAGCTAAAACAATAGTGAACAGTAAAAAAATTACTGAGGTCTCACCATTCCCAAACTCAAGTTGTACTACAGAGCTATAGTAATTAAAATATCAGAACATTTGCACAAAACTGACATTGATCAATGCATTTGAATTGAAGAGTCAGATATAAATCCCCCACACCTATGAGCACATGATTTTTGATAAACAATCCAGAAACACATATGAGAAAAAACAGCATATTCAACAAATGGTGCTTGTCAAATTGAACAGCTATTTGTAAAAAAAAAAAAAAAAATCTAACAAGATCCCTGCTTATCACCTTGTATAAAACTCAACTCCAAATGCATCGAAGACCTCAATGTAAAGCCAGATACACTGAAGCTAATAGAACAGAATGCGGTAATAGAACTGAACTCATTGGCACAGGAGAAGACTTTTTGAATAGAGTACCGTTAGCAAAGGTACCAACAATTAATAAAACCAACAATTAATAAATAGGATCTCTGAAACTTAGAAACTTCTTCAAGTCAAAGGATACCATCATTCACACAAAGTGGCAGCCTACAGATTGGGGAAAATACCATCTATACATCCAACAAAAGCTAATATCAAGAACAATTAACCAAATTTTAAAATGGGACAAAGGTCTTAAACAGAGAATTCTCAAAAGAGAAAACTCAGTCAGTACAGTCAGTAGTGAAACACTTAAAGAAATGTTCAACATCTGTAGTCATCATTGAAATGAAAGTCAAAATTCCCTGAAATTCATCTTACATATATCAGAATGGCTAAGATCAGTAAAACAAGTGACAGCTAATGCTATCAGGGATATATAGTATGGGGAATACTCACCCATTGCTGGTACAACAGCAAATATGTACAGCAACTATGGAAATAATTGTGTTGATTCCTCTGGAAGATAAGAATAAATTTCCCTAAAGATTCAACTTTACTACTCTTGGGCATATACCCAATGGATGCTTCATACTACCATAGAGACACTTGATCAATCATGCCCATGAAATTCACAAGTAATTGGATGGAACTAGAGAAAAACATGCTGGCTGAGTTAACCCAGACCCATATAGAAGAATAGGGTGTATCTTCCCTTATAAGTGGATATTAGCTGTTATGACCATGATCATCAAAATGTAATCTGCAGAACCAGAGTTTAGAAATAGATTAAGGGAACTAAAGGATATATATATATTTCACTAGGAAAGTAAAATAGATAGTCATGGATGGATGGGGGTGGGGCTGGAACCAGAGTAGCAAATGGAGAGGTGAGGCACAAAGAGGATGAGAGTGGAAGATGCAAGAGAGAGAGCTGAAATTAAAGATCATGTGAGAGATAGTATGTATAACTAACACAGTAAACACTTCCTAAAATAAATACACATATGAAAAGGATCTAAATAAAATTCCCAAATCATGGGGCATACAGAACCTCAACTGGATATCTCCTGTCACATAATGAAGCTTCCAGTACTGGGAATAGGTTACATCTAAATGAATTGTTGGCCATGGGAACTCTCCCAAAACCCTGGCTGTTTCCAAAACTATAGATTGCTCTTCACAAAGTTACCTTATGACCCTATTACTAAAGACAACACCTCCACAGCTCACTGAATGTGAACAAGTTGATCTGGTGCCTATATAGAGCCTCCACCGCCATGTGCTAGCATCTTTGGTAGAAGAAGATGCTATGAATGATACCAAAAGATAAACATGAAGATCAAGTCATCCACAAAACCTTTGATCTACAATAGTGTCCTTCCTGCAAGATATGTTAGTGTAGGTGGCACAAGGCCTGTGGGAATAACCAACAGATATCCGATTTGACTTAAGGTCCACTCCATGAGATGGACACTGCAGACAATGCTTGGGTGACAAAGAGCCTGAAACTAGAGAGAGTCCATAGACCTTGGGTAAAATCAAATATAACTTTTCCACTAAAATGACATAGCAATGGAATGACTCTAAATGACATTCTGCTCAGAGATCACTGCCTTTCTCATCCATTATTAGAGAAGTTTCCTCCTGCAGTAAATGGGAGCAAATACAAGGACCTACAGATAGACAGTATGCAGAGAATGAAAGACCTTGGGACATCAGTCCCAAACAGGAGGCCTCCACCAAATCCTTCCATTCAGGTCTCAGGAAACCTGTGGAAGAGGAGGCTATAAAAAGTTTAAGAGACAGAGGGCATTAGGAAACTAAGGAAAAATGGCCCTTTAAACAACATGATTGACACACTTTTGAACTCACAGAGACTGGGGCAGCATGTACAGGGCTTGCAGGACTGCATCAGATGGGTTCCTAGAGCTGAAAGAAGTAGACACATGCCCTCAACCCTAACCCAGAAGGTAGCTCTAATTTTTAACCACTTGCAAATGAAAGTTCAGCTTCTCCAAGGGGTCTTGCCTGGAAAACAAACTATTCTTAAGGGTAAGCTGCATACCCAGTAGTAGATTGCCAACAGAAAATGAATTCAGTGGCATCTTTGGAGGTTTCTTCTCTCATAATGCCATTTCAGGGCATATTTTTATCATTTTATTTTTAATTTTTATTTTATTTGTATAATTAAAAAAATCTTTTACCCCTTGGGTCCTTTAGATATATATTTTGACTTCCAGCTTAGGGGTTCTTGAGTATGCAAAGAAGTTGGTCTTTGTGTCTATATCTGTTTCTTGTGTGTTTTGGGGGGTCGGGGTGGGGCTCTTTTCATAAATTTTTGTCCTATTCTGATGTTTTAGTTTCTCTTTTATTATACTATATTATATTATTTTATCACCATCCGTTAGAAACCTTTTTTGTTTTTATTAAGAGACAGAAGGGGGTAGAACTGGATGGGAGAGCATGTGGTGGGAACTGGAAGGAGTAGAGAAAGGGAAAATTGTAATCAGGATACATTATGTGAGAAAAATGTCTATTATCAAAAATAAAAACTTTTTTTTAAAAAAATTACAACTCCTGGTAAATTGGCCATGCATTGGAAGGCTACAGTTCCAAGAATATGTGAACATCACAAATTGGACTCCGTAGGTGATAAAAATTAAAACACAAAGTTTCATGGTTAGGGAAGTGGGGGTGTATCTGGAAATAGTTAGTGGAGGGCATGAATATGATCAGAAAACATTGTGTAAAACTCTCAAGGGACTAATTACAAAAGAGAAACATAGCCACAGGTAGACATGAACATGCTTGTGCACACACACACACACACACACACACACACACACACAAACGATAACTACATGTAAAGCTGATAAAGTCTGAATAAAAATGTATATTGTTAATGGGAACTATTGGGGTCCAGCCCCTCGATAGTCCCCTCCCAGAGTCCAGAAAGAATCTACAGCCAGCAGATAATTTAATCTTTGATGATAGGAAATGAATCTACATACACGAAACTTCTTAGTCCATACACTTTATTATTCTGAGTCAGTTCTCTCTCTACACAGCTTCTATTCTGCTGTCATGCCTAGATCCTTTCTTACCTGATTTCTCTCTATGTTTATCTGCTGTCCCCTCTAAGTTCTAACTTCTCTCATTTTACTTCTGTCCCATCTAGGTTCTTGTCCATCTAGTTCTTTCCCATCTTAGCTCCTCTCCCATCTCCTTCTTTCTCATCTTGTTCTTCCCCATCTGGCTCTTCCTCATCTTCCATCTTGTTCCTCTAGTACTCTCTTCTAACCCTTCAATCTAGTTCCTCTCCAGTTCTTACCCATCTAGTTTTTCCATTCTCTTTTCTCTTCTTCATTTCATCAAATTCTCTCTCTCAAAGTCCTCCTCTGAGTCTCCTTATACTCTTCATCCCCCTCATCTCTCAGGTATCCAGTTATAAAATCAAGCAATAGCAATCCTCTGGCCAAGAAAGGTCACCATGCTTGAATTCTTACAGGGTCATAAAGGCAGATAAGAGTTTTCCTCAGGGAGTGGCCATCAGGCTTTCTTTTACAACCCAAAAAGGGAGTGGTAAAGGAGGACGTTAACTGAGAGCTAATGATCAGTTAGTATATCAAGAAAAGGGGATTTATGTGCTCAATCTACATTCCTAGAAGTGGTTAGATAAGAAGTTAGGATTCTATAATGTTAGTAAGGCTGTATAAGAAAGGAGGGTCTCAGTTAAAATTGCACAAGAAATAAAGCTATCAGACTGACCTAGGAGACAGGCGTTGTTTCTGTAAACTTAGTTCAGGAGATCATTTAGCCTTGGATGCTTGATAGGTATTTTAGATAAATACACTGTTAGGAGTTCTTGGAAGCACACATAGCATTACAAGAAAATCATTGTAGGAACCAGCTTATATATATATATATATACAAAAGCTAAAATATCACCAAGACTTCTTAAGGCATGGCTTGACCTTCGGAAAAGTCCTTGACCTTTCCAAGCATTAGCTTTTGTGACAATAGCTGGATTCTATTACATTTTCCTGCGGCTTGCGGCATATTGTGTTAACATTTGTGTGGTTATATTGCAAATTATGTCCACTTGGGAAAGGGTACCAGAGACTCCTTAGATTTCTCACCTCTTTCTGTGACTCAGTAATTATTTCTGAGGAAAAAGCCAAAGCAATATAAGAAACATGAGGTATTAAAGAAACAAAATATAAAATAAATGCTCCTGTTGATAATTTGTCCATTTAACATATTTTCGTATTGACTACAATGTCCAGATTGGGCATAAATTAGTTTACTCTATGTCTGGATATTCAGGCTTCAAATTTGAAATTCCCCAATGCAGTTGACATTGTGTAGACCTCATTTATTCAGGTCACAGTCAGTTAATAACTGTTCAGCTAATAGTAATGGCACTGAATAAAATTCCAGGGGTAAAATTATGCAATTTAATGATCTGAATGAGTTTTCCCCAAATATTCAGTTCTACACCAAGGTCAATTGCTATAGAAAATATATGAGCGTTTTCACACCTAATTCAGCTCTACTATGCAAAACACATATGGGAAAACCATCCAATAGAAAATATTCCATGCTTCCCCCCATTAAAAATGGATCACTACATTTGAAGATGTGGGTCCCTTCTCAGAAATCTGAGGATAAAGAGAGCTTAATTAATGGCACAAGAGGTGTGGAAATATTGCTGTGTGATGGGAAACACATGGAATTTTCAACGGTGCAATTGAAGCTTTGGCAGAGGTTTGCCATGTGCCCTGCCAGCAATCCCTTCTTCTGTTCCTGCAGATCCTGCCAGCTGGAAAGCACAGGCTGTGCTGTCTTTCCCCCAAGCAGTGGAAGTGGCTCCTCTGTGAGACACCCACAGGAGTTCATACAAGTCAACCTTTCCTGCCTTCCAAGAAATCCATAATCCAGTGCATTGAAAGTGCTTAAAAGCAACACCCACGATGGTAGCAACAGGAATTTGTTATTAATTTATCTAAGCGTCTTTAACTTCTGTTTTGCTCACCAGGAAAACAGACCTACTCACCAGCGTTGTAGAATACTTTTGTAATCTAAGCATTTTACTACTGGGTGGGTAATTTTTAATCAATAGTTTCTCCAAATATATTAATTTTCCTTCAGGTTATGATTGTCATTGTTTTGTGTCTTTCTTATGATATTTTCTTGAGTATTCTTTGTAGTACAATATTTCCAGGAAACGTCTAATATGTTAACTCTGTTAATTCCTTTGTCTTATGTTATTACCTTATAATAATTTAGATTTACAGAAAAAAAAGCAGAAGAAGTTTAGAGACAACATCTATAATTCCAAGTTCTTGCCTGGTCAATATCTAGTAGTAACAAAATCCATTTGTCCCAGTGAATTAGCAGTTACATTCTTACTAAATAAAGGTCATTCCTTCTCCTTAGTCTCCTAATTTTTATCCACACCTGTTTTTTTTTTTTCCCAAGTCTGGTTCAGAATATTGCATAAGATTTAGCCAGAAAGTCTTCTTCGTCTAATTTTGGCATTGACAGTCTCTTATATTTTCCTTGGATTGGGGGCCACCTTGGTTGGAGCAGCACTGGTTAGACATTTTGTAGACAGACAATCCCTTGACTGGAAGAATATGATGGCCTTCTTACAAGTAGGTAGTAGTTAGATTATATGGGGGAAAAAGCATAATGATAAAGAACACCTATTGCATGTCATGTCTAGAACACATGTCATCAACCTGAGTGTGCATCGCCCATAACTTTGTTCACCTGGCTAAGGAAGCATTTGTTGGCTTTTTCACAAAACACTTACATTTTTTTCCCTCCCTTTTCATACTCATTGTATGACTTTTCTTGGGGAAATGGGAGCACACTTCCATCAACTCCAGAGATGGTGTGAGAACACAAAGACAATGACATCCGTGCCTTGCTTGACAAGCCAGTAAGTTCTAGCATCAAGATGACTGAATCACCGAAAAGTTCATGGGTTACCCCTCATGGTAGCTCTGCCCCTGACCAACCTTCTCAATTTGCAAGCAGTTTAGTGCTCACAAAACATTAAAAGGAGGCCTTGGGAGGCTTGTGACTTTCTAAGCTTGCTGAATTTAAAAGTACTGTTAGCTTCTTGCATCATATGAGGTTCCCACTCTCTCCAGGAGTGAGCATGACATTGGGAAGGATATCTTTATTAGACAACATGCAACTATATGGAAGCAATTCAACCTGTATTATTCACATGCAAAAAGAATGAGAGACTACATTAATTAATTAATTAATTAATTAATCTTTTAAGGAGAGACTACATTAATTGCTTGAAATTATTTTACTTGAAGAATTTTCTTATGTATATGTTCACATATTTCATCTCTTATATCAGTATGCATGTGGAGATATTTATTTTATACATGGTTATTATTTTATATTTTCACATTTCATAATATATATTTGATGCTCTATCTGATTGGGTTCAACTACATTTGATTGAGTTCTACTCCAATTTAAGTCAATTTATTTTGTTGCTTAAATTGAATGAGCTCAGACAATGGGGAGGTCTTTTAATTGACTCTTCTGTTTCTTTAAGACAATGACAAATTATCTGATGTTTCTGAGTAGTTTCTCCTTCCTGGCATTACAAGATGCTCCAGGATCATTTGTAAATCCCTGTCACATGTCTGGAATCTGTATTTTAAAAGAAGTTTTAACTTTTTTATGAAAAAATCAACAGTAACAAACAACACTCTGGTACTAAATGAACTTGTTAATATATGAAACATAGATGAAAATTGCCACATTTATGTGTACAAACATGTGCAACCTACCTTTGTATACTTCTATGAATCTGTATTTACTTAAAATGGAGTACACTGTGATGTCTTTGATTGTAATTCATTGCAAGGATGAAAATAAACTCCACAATTTGAATATTTGCCACGATTCACTCAACAGTGAGAAACTTGGCAGTAATGATCGCATACCCATTTACCTACTGTTCAGTCTTGATGTGTGAGCATTTTGACTTCATTATTATTAACCCGTATACTTTACCAACTAAATTATGCATGTGATTATGCATGTAATTCAAATGAATGCATTCTCAGTTTCACTGCCCCTTTAGACGTATAGATTACATTCATTTACAAAAATACGTAAGCATCTTTTCAAGCAGTCCCTTCTGTGAGATTGAGGAAGCTAAGATGTTTCTAATTCAGTCATATATTTTGTGAAATTCAACATTTTACATTGCAGTCCTCTGACCTCTCATGTTATATACATGATCTATCAATGATCACTGTTTTGTCCTTAAGCTTTGTAGGTTTTTATAAGGCACTGTGGAATGTTTTTTTTTTTGGTTGTTGTTGTTGTTTTTTTTTGTTTGTTTGTTTGTTTGGTTTTTTTTTTTTTTGGTTTTTTTTTCGAGACAGGGTTTCTCTGTGTAGCTTTGCGCCTTTCCTGGAACTTCGCTTTGGAGACCAGGCTGGCCTTGAACTCACAGAGATCCCCCTGACTCTGCCTCCTGAGTGCTGGGATTAAAGGTGTGTGCCACCACCTCCCGGCGGCACTGTGGAATGTTAATGTCATCACAATATAATACAGAATAATTTCCCCATACCAACAATCATCTTTAAATTTAAAGCCTTCCTCACCCTTGGCAACGAGTGATATGTTTTGTGCTCTAATACCTTATTTGTTCTGATGTATAAGTGGATTCTTACAGCATGAAGTTAAATTGACTGTTCTCAAAAACGTAACATGAAATTCCAATTTATCTATGCCTTTGTGTGACTCATTACCTTTATCATTGAAAGTTATCTTACTTTATAGATACACCAAAAGTTATTAATTCAACTTATTGAAAGATACCTTGTTGCTTACCATATTAGGCAGATAGAGAAAAGCTGCAAAAATATTCACGTAGAAGCTGTGTGAATACATATTTTTCCAAATATGGTGAACACAGATCTATATATAACTATGACATTGAAAAGACATTATATTTAAAGAAACTTCTGAACTATCTCAAAGATTTTATGCCATGTTATATCCTCATCATCAATACATAAATATGCCTATGTATCCGCTGCCATTCAAAATCTCATGAAGGTCTATTGTGGTAGCTCAATATCATTTTCCAATTATTTCCATGATATGTTCTCTAATATATTTGCACATGCTTCTATCTTTTACTTTCTTTAGATGCCTGCTAATGTTTATAATTTTTTTTTAATTAGGTGATTCTTTTCTTTTGGCTGAGTTTTAGAAGTTCGTAAAATTCCATTTGAGATCTGTTTGTTTGTTTTTCTGGGACAGATTCTCACTGTGTAGTCATGACTGGCCTGGAACTCTCTATGTATATTAGACTGGCCTTGAACTTGCATACTTTTCATTTTTGGCTCTTTAATTTAAATATAGATATTAAAACCCTTCTTGGTATCTCTTAAAATTATATCACATCTAGATTTTCTTCTTTTCTGTGTGTGTGTGTGTTTGTGTGTGTGTGTGTGTGTGTGTGTGTGTGTTTTGAACGTTTCTTCTTTTTTGTTTCTTTTTTTCTTTCATTTTTCTTTATTAAGAAATTTTCTACTCACTCCACATACTATCCACAGATCCCCCTTCTCCCTCTTCCCACCCCCCAGCCCTCTTTCCCAAGCCACCCTGCATCCCCACACCCCCCAAATCGAGGACTCCCATGGGGAGTCAGCAGAGCCCAGCACACTAAGCCTAGGCAGGTCCAAGCCCCTTCCCACTGCACCAAGTGTTAAGCCATTATCTTCTCTTAACTTTGGTGCTTAGACATATTTGTCGAAATGCAACAGGTTGTGTTCAGTTACTATAACTGGGAACATTTACCTTTAGTATTTTTGAATCTATCCAACTAAAGAGTAGAATGCATATACCATTTTGTGGAAGGGCTGAGGCCTCATATTCCTCTAAAGATGTTTGCATGTTCTTGACATCCGTTTTATCTAGACTTTCCTTGGCCTACAAAGAATATGGACCTCTTATAGTTATTTCATTTTAACATGTTTTTAGCATGGTGAGTTCCTACTGGTGTAATTATAAGGTGCTGAACTTGGGGCACATTGTAGAAATATCCAATTAAATCTCTATTTTTTATGTAC